>CABFWB010002077.1:0-50407 GCA_902151455.1 Timema bartmani | reverse complement strand
AAATATCTTTGTCACAAGATTGCTTACTTTGGGGTAGCAGAGTGATATTGCCAAATAAACTCCACAAAAGGTTTATCTTCTTGCTACATGCTACACATCAAGGTGTGGTGCAATCAAAAGCAGTAGCTCGCACCTATACATGGTGGCCTAAAATGGACGCAACCATAGAGGAAGTAGTGGGAACTTGCCAAACCTGTCAAGAAAGCCCAGTACAGTCATGGACAGCACCAACAAGCCCGTGGATTCGTCTACACATTGACATGGCAGGGCTGATACAAGTACAAAACTTTTTAATACTTGTGGATGCGCATTCTAAACGGCCTGAGGTCAGACAGATGAAGAATACAACATCAACGAGCATAATAATGGAACCAAGAGACATTTTTGCTACACATGGGCTTCCATCAGTCCTAGTATGTGACAATGGCCGTAATTGTGTGTCTGAGGAGTTTGAACGGTTTCTTGGGCTCAATGGAATTAAGCATTTAACAACAACACGATATCAGCTTGCAAGCAATGGGCAAGCAGAACGTATGGTTCAAACAGTTAAGAAACATTAGGGAAGAATGACAGGTCACTGGCATACTAAGCTCGCAAGAATCCTCCTCATGCTGCGGACAACCCCCACTGGAACTACAGGCCAAAGTCCAGCTCAGCTTCTAATGCATCGGCAACTCCGAACACGTTGGGATGTGCTACATCCAGATAGACAAACAACAGGCTTTGCGACACTCCCTAAAGATACGGAGAATATGCGAGTCTTCACAAAAGGAGCAGCAGTCTGGAGTAAATAGGTCTAAATGGATGCCAGCAGTGGTCACTTGCGTGCTAGGGAGTAATATGTACCGTGTCAGTTTTAAGGAGGGACTTGGATAAACGAGACACATGGACCAACTTCGAAAACGCTATGAAAGAACACCTCAATTAGAGGATGCCTCGGAGTGGCCACTTTCACAAGTTAAACCGGCAAGATACCCAGATAAAGACCTTGTGACACATCAGAGAGTAAGACCACTTCAACAACCACTACCACCTCCGGCAAGAGAAGACCACGAGCAGCAGCCAGCAGCACTGATAGACAACACGGGTCAACAGCCAGAAGCACTGATAGACAACACAGGTCAACAGCCAGCAGCACTGGTGGACAACACAGGTCAACAGCCAGCAACACCATAATCATGGCCTCTTCTGAGGCCACGGAGACAGTTGCGTTCTCCTGTGTACTTGAGAGATTATGTGTAGATATCTAGGAGGGGAGGAATGTAATATTCTCTATAGCAGGGATGTGTACAGGTTAAATTGGTCACTCTGGACTGAATTGACTAGAGTAGTTATGGCAGGAAGTGATTGCAGATGGACAACACGGTGCGGTCTAATACTTTATTATCTTTTGTCCTATTGGCGTTGTAACGTGCGTGAGATGTGGTTCGTGTACCAGACAAAATATGTGAATGTGTAAGGACATAACACAAATTAATAACTGTAACTTAAAACACATCATAACCATTCAACTTTTTTAAACCCCCAAAAATTTACATTATTAAAACTGTTCACAATAACAATTAATATCTACCTCTCCCATCCACTTAAGCCGCCACTTGTTCCGCACACGACACACCACGATAGCCCACGTTACATGAACACACCAGCCTGCTCAGTACATGCTGGTTGGAAGCTAAGAACTGAACACCTCCGGCTATCGCTGGCCGCATGTATATAGGGGTGGTCATAGCTAAAGGTCTGGAGTACTGGGCCAGTATTAAAAAGAATCCAAATCCTTCCAGATGTGTCTCTTTTCCTCCTCCCTGTTCCCTCCAAACCCCCAGCCAAGTGAGACGGCCGATGCATTCCTGTTAGACAAGGAGGGAGATATATAGAACAGGGAGTGCAGTTAGGGTAGATAATGAGAGCGCGCCGGTCCCGCTGTTAGACACTAATCTTGTTACAATATTGTATTTAAAAGTACAAGCAACACTTAAATTAGATTTATTTTACTTTTTTAAATATCCCATTTTAGGAACGTTATTTTTTTGAGTGAATACCTAAATAAAGTATTATTTTAAAGAGCTCATCAACTATCAAGTAAATCGAAGAGCTAGCTCAATTTCTATTAATAAAATACAATCGATTCAAGTAAGCCTTCAATCACTATTTTAGTTAAAACCCATTGTATTGTATTATGAATTGTGCACTATACGTTATGCACTATTCACTATTATGCGTTATGCATGAATATTAACTCAGCCTTAAAGAAAAGGGTAAAGACGAAGAGTTTGGTTTTCTAAGAAATTGATCTAACCTTTTAATAATTTATAGACTATTATAATTCATATAAGAAATTAGTTTAGCAGCATAAGATTAAGAACAACATTTTTCTATACTTCTCCAATAGTTTCCCAAATTTTCCTTCATTCAACGTCCTTTTACCTTCTGGAAATTGAAGAATCTAGAACCGTGTTCAGGTTATTGACTGGCAAACCCGATGGGAAGAGATCATCGGGACGACCTACACTCAGATGGGAGTATTACATTAAAATGGATCTGAAAGAGATAACGTGTAATAAGGTGGACTGGATAGAACTTACTCAAGACAGGGATAGTTTGAGTACTTAGATGGCGTACTTTTGTAAATGCGGCAATGGATTTTTGAGCACCTAATGCCATAGAGTAAGTCAAATACATTAATATCAACCAAAGCAGCACAGGATTGGCTTATAGCCATACATTACGCATAGATAATAGTAAATAGTGCATAGCGCACAGTGTAAAATTAATATTAAAAATACAAAGTTCTATAATGAGACGTAGGGCTTAAAGTCTTACTTAAATCAATAGTCTTTTAATGATAAAAAAAATGGCTCAACCTTTTTGCATCTCTGAATAACTCAAAAAATACTCCAATTAAGGATTCATTGGGGGAAAAAACAAGGTCAGTTAAACTCTAGCTTTTGAAACCTGAAATTAACCTAATTTGAGTTTTGTTTGTAGCCCTATTATTAAATCAAATTTAATATTCATATGGTTCTTATTGTGTTATTTTCATGAATATTATGGTAGACGCACTTCTCAATAACACAATTAAAGCATACTCCTGTATATTTCCCTTTATTTTAAATCATAATATATGCAATCGGAATCATTGTCGCTAAAACAAATAAAAATGGTCAATAACAAATAAGAACCGGCTATTAGTTTGGGACCCTATCGCTAGGATCTGCTTGCAATTACGTCATAGAGGGTCGTGCATGCGTGGACGTGAAGTACAGTAGCCCCATGGCTTCTTTGGTGCTGACTGACTTCTGACAGTCAACATTAATATATTACCTAGATTTTGACTGTCAGAAGTGACAGCTGCTAAACACATGTTTTTTGCAGATCATATGGTTCGGCTTAGGGATACATAATTTGTTCTGGTAGCTTTTCAAAGCCGTCAGCTGTACGTAGAAAAGAAAGTGTAAATTCGATGAAAATTACTGTTTTGTTAGCAATTTGTCATTTATTTTAAAGAAGGAGTTTAGTTAGATTTGATAGATTTTACATTTTATAACGTGGTTTAGTTATTTATAAAATAGTGGATTTATTTACATTTGATTGAATTTGATATAAGAATTGATTAATTAACATTCCACAATAGAAAATGCATGGTGTGCCAAATGTAACGTTTCGCTTCAGATATTTTGAGTTCGCGGCACTAACGCCGCCAGCGTAGCGATACGGTTCTACTTGACAACATTAGATTGACGTTTCTATGCACATCCCTTTTCTATGGTGCTGCTAATTTAATTTTAAGAAACAGAACTATTTTGAAATGTTGATCTTTCAGCCTTGCACAACAATGTTCAAATTTTCACTTGGTTGACAATTGTTATTTATATATTACAGATAAACATATTTTTCTGAAAAACCTGACGCTTATCTTAGTTGAACGAGTGGTAAGTGAAGTTCCATTAAAAGGAGAGTTTCGGTTTATATTTGCATTTTTTTGTTTTTAATAAAAAATTAAAAGAATGGAACAGTCAAAGTAAATTTGTCTTGTTTAAAAATACTGCAATAAACCACCTACATGTTCTTATACAACTTTGATATCCACACACATTATTCCAACCATATTTTTACAGTAAAATAGGAACTGAAAAAATAGCGGGAATAATATTTAAAATAGCATACTCCAGGAGTAAACTTATTTCTTGCACCTTTCTTGGAATATCAATATCCTATCCTTCCAAGCTTTAAGTAAGCTTAGCATTTTTTTTAAGTGAATTTAAAAATTCTTAATACAAAAATATAATATTTTCACTAAATTATTTTTGTTCTGTAATGTCAAAACCATTTTAATTACGCCTAGGATATTCTACTCCTTTGAAGGCCATAATTTTAGCCCTAAATTTAGTTTTAGGTTTATTGAAGTTTTTATATTACCAGAGTAACTCTAACCTTCGATTCTAAGATTCGATAAATCCAATTTTTAACACAAACAAGTAGGCCTAGGCCTACTTAAAAGTTTACAATGTTTAAAAGAAAACATAGAATTTAAAAATATCTATAAAACCTTTAAGTAGACTGTGAGTTCCTCTGGTTTAGTGGGTGTAGTAAAAATAAATTAAGAGTAAAATAGCAATTTTATTTTTTAATTTTCATCGCATCTCATTACCCATTTGGGTTTCCGCTTATTTAGGCCTACTGTATTATAGCACCACATCTTCTACCCGTTCGGGTCATAAGCTTATGTACCAACTACACTAATAGTTTTAGTGATTAAGAAGGTCATATTTAGAGGGAGTGTACCTGAATTTGCGTGGAGGTGCATGAAAAACAATTTTTGAAAAAACCACCTTTGGTACACCCGTAAGAGATTTGAACCTCAATCACCCCATCATCAGTGGTCTAGTCTACTGTGAGAGTAGCGCGTTAGAGACTGCGGCCACTGAAACGGCTAACTACCTAGTTTTAATGACTTTCAATCATTATGGGCGTAAATGGCTCCTATAAATCAGGGTATAGTTGCATAGCCAACACACTACCTGAGATGACTGTGAGTTAAATGACCACTTCGATTAAATGTAGCATATATTACAATAATTCATAAATAAGATAAGATAATCATAATTTATGACTCATTAGCAGCATTTCTTTTTCTTAATTAAATGGCTTGTAAAGGTGCACTTTAATTTTAGTTAGCGGATAAGTCTACATTTGGAGGTGGATCCAATTTGGTTCGCTAATTATCAACATGGTATGAAAAAATAGAACATTATAACACGAGTGTCAGTGTTACTTTGTCGTCCCAACATATTGGAATTACAAAATGAAATGTAAATTTTGGGAGTAATATTGCATAAGATAATAATTTAAGAACAATTGTAATATTTTATCAATATAGTATTTTATAGAAATAATTTCTTTACAAAATTTAAAACAGAATAATTTAAAAAAGAAATAAATGATTGTTTTAATTTTTATGAGTATTTCCTATCTTCCACTCATACTACTTTTTATTTTATAAAGATAAAGAACCCTATGATGTGCATCTGTTCATACACTGCATCAGTCGGGAGTAGAGATCAGATTGGACTAGAATGAACATTATTTACTCTTTACCAACTTTGAAATCCTGACAGTTACACGTTCAACTTAAACACAAAGGAGAATGACCGGTTCAACATTAACTCCTTCTTCCGGGCCATATACCTGCTTTTTGACCCTTGATATGAACCAGTTAGAATCAACTAAAAATAAGCTAGGTATTTTTAATAAAAGTGGTGCAAACCACTACCTACCTTTACAGTTCCTTTTTTACAACAATGAATCATGTGGAGAATGATGCCAACCTTAGTTTTGGAATTTTATTTACTATCAGATTACCTAAATTGTAGCCTAATTTTAGTGTGTTTAAATGTCTTTTTTTTCAGCGGAATAAATTGAAAGTTCTGAAACATGTGAATAGGATAAAAATGTCTCAGAGCACACCTTCTAGTGTCAACAAAATTCAAAGTGATGTTTCTTCAAACATTGATACTCTGAGAAAACTAAAAACATATTTGGATTTGGCATTAACTTCAAAAGTAAGTATTAAATTATGATAGTTTCATTTTAAATAATAACAAGAGTATGTAAGCACCTTGTGCCTGCGTATCCTCTCTTTGATCAAAACTTATTCCTCTTTCATGGATTCTAAGGCCATTGTGGTCCAGTATATGAATATAAATTAAATCTAGGCCCACCGACCGGTTTTGCCTCTCAGTAATGATCCTGCCCAAAGGTTCACTCGTCAATACAAACCAACTGCACCAAAAGAGTTATTTTTGTATTTTTCACAGAGAGACATACACTTTTTTTTTACTCTGAACAATGACAAGCCTACCTTGTTTCATTGTGGTGCCAGTTATATAATAGGGTCATAGTAAAGCTTGTCCAAGTAAGACTGAAATCTTTCACCATAATTGAAGTGTACATAATACACCTTTGCACCACAAGGTGTACTCAAACCAGTTTTGCAATTGGCCTTAATCTATTTGTTACAGCAATCTTATAGATCCCTTTCCATACCTTCTTTATCTCAGTCCTCTTCTATTCAACTAGTTACTACAACTTAGTTACAACTAGTTGGCCAGATGTCTGCACATTTATTACCTCTTTGATGTGCTCTTCTTTTACACCCTCACTCCTCCCTTCATCCACACCCACCAAACTCCTTCCTCAACCCAACTGCATATTTCATAAACAACATCCAGTCAAGAGTAAACAATGAGTTATCTATCATCCAAAGCTCATTAGAGCAAAAATAAATAGCCTTATTCAACAAGCATGTAATTTCAATTCTTGAGTAGTATCTATAAAAGTTCAGCTCACATTCCAAAATTATAGTACATGCATATCCCTACCAGATATGCTAGACAAGTAGAAAGATATGTAACCATTACCGACATAACTTTTTTTTCTGTATTGCTTACACTGACTAGTCTAATCTAGATTCCAAAGTGACACCATAATGGCCCTCACAAAAAAAATAAAAAAACACCCCAAAACACCTGAGCTAACAGTTCTGATAGTTTTTCACCTTACCATAACAAGTCTTTATATATAAGATTGCTTGTTTATCATATTTTTTCTCACACATATTTGCAACTTAAACTATCCAACCTAAAAAGACAGGATGAGGTAAGTGAATAATTATAAGTTAATGCACTAACATTCATCTGAAAAGAGGATATAAACCATAATGAGGGGAAAAATACTTCCAGTTCCCTTAGCTGCGGATTTAAAACTCCATTCTTCCAAATCAGATTTTATGCCACAATTTGTGTCTGTCATCAATAATTACCGGTATATAAATACCTGCACATTTTGTTATATAGCCTAAAGTAAATGGTCAATTATCTTAACACTAATTTTAACTAGCATTGAAAACTATCATAAACGTAAACTTTAGAAAAGTAAAGTAACACAAATCATATTTAGCTGATTTTCCTTAACTATATCAGATAAAGGTTCTAAGAACCCTTAAAGATAGGAATTATAGGCTTTGTTGTGCCAATTTCTTCCATCCTCAATTTGCAATCACAAACGTTTAGTGAATTAATCCCACCTATGAATGGAGTCATTGTAGATGAGCACAAATTATGTTCCACTCTCTAAACCACTGAATAATTCCAGGCTAATTTGGTTATGGTTGATTGAAATTCTTATTTTTGACTACCATAAGCAGTTTTGATTATAACTCTATTAGCAAAACCAAAATTGAAGGTTTATATTGATTTTTCTCACTCTAGTTTAACTCTATCTAATGTGCTTTTTTTATCGTTTTTATTTCAGGATGATGCAAATCTCTCTAAAGTTGAACATGTTCTCAAGAGTTTGGAGGATCTCTTGTGCTCTAACATTGTAAGTGGGTGTACTGGTCTTGACTCCACAGCTGTGGTTTTTATTTTAATGTTTCATTACAGTTGTGGCTCACAGGCTGTTGGCAGGCTAAGCCAGGTTTGATGGGTATGCACCAGTAAATGGTTTCCTACCATCCAGTATTAAACTTGCCCTTCAAAGCCAATACACAAACATTCACCCAATGCCTTATTGTATGTTTGGTTGGTGAAATTAATAGTGGGGAGAAAGGAACAGTTTACTAGGACAGTCTTGTCAAATCTGGCTAGACCTGGAAACAACTCCTCATTGTTTAAATGTATGATGCAAAATACTTAAAGTCTGGCTTCATGTTTTACAGGACTTGGACTGGCATCACATACTTGAGGAATTTTTTGATTTGTTGGATCTGTGCCTTCAAACGATTCTCAAGATTTTCGATATTGATAGATCTGTCTTCAATCGGATGTGTTTTAAATGGCTGTGTCTTATAAAAGTGAGTCAAGATTTATAAGCTCAGACTTTTATCAGCCCTTACAGAGTCATAACTGAAAGAAAGTAGGGGCAGAGTTGACCCCACAAATAATGAGCCTACTCTATCTCAAGAATCAAAGACTCATTTGTAATTGAATGCATTGAGGATGTTTTTATCCTTGTAAACTTTCCATCATACTACCAAGTATAGTGGCAGCCTTCTCAAAGCCAAGCTGTAATATTTTTTTTTTGTAAGTTGCAAGGAGTTGGAGAAAATAAAGGGGAAATACAAGGAAAGAAAACCCCATTAAATAGCTTCTTGAGGTGTTGAATCTTCAAAGAGTTATAAACCCCCTACCTTCTAAGCTTCCCGGATGGGGGGAGGGGAGGGGTGTTTGAATACCCAAAGGGTCCCTTTGCAACATTAATTATTTTATAACCCAATTCGGTGGCTGTGTGGTCTAACGGGCTACTCTCACAGTAGACTAGACTGCCGGTGGCGGGGAGATTGAGGTTCGGATCTCGGTCAGGTGTACTGAGTTTTCCCCCCAAAGTATTTCCCACTTTCTCTCCATGCAAATGCAGATACACTTTTTCTAAATATAGCCTTTCTAATTCATAAAACCATTAGCGTAATTTATACATAAGCGTAAAGCGCAAATAGGTAGTAAGATATGGTGCCACATATATATATATATATATAATTTTTTTGGGGACTTGAGTGCTATACTCTGCTTACCCCTTTCCATTTCTCCCTCAAATAAAGACAGTAACTCTGATTTTAGATGTAATTAAAATATATTTAAAGAAACTACTTGAAATAACTTTGTTTAGTTTATCGACTGTATAGTTATGATTATGGATTGAAACAAGGAGATGCACTTTCCCCATTAATTTTTAATTTAGTCTTAGAGTATGCTATAAGCGTAATACGATAGAGTAGGGAGGGGTTGACATTAAACAGTACAATGCAGCTATTAGGATATGCAGATGATTTATATTTGTTAGGTTAAGGAAGCTATTGCAAGAAATGCAGACATTTTATTCAAGGCTTAAAAGTGAATGCTGAAAAAAAAACCTAAGAATATGATCAAACAGAGGCCACATATTGAGGACAATAATTTAAAGATTACTGTGAACAATGTTTATTTTGGCATGGTTAATGAGTTTAAATATTTAGGAACAATTTTAACTGGTATAGCGATATTAGATTGGAAATTAGGAAATAATATCCTCGGGAAATTCATCCTATTACTTGATCAGTAAGTGTTTTTTTAGCATCACGTCTTGCGTTTGGGCTATACACTCAGTAAGTAGTTAACATCTTGCCTCCTGTCAAGGAATGTAAAACTCAAAATATACAAAACCATAGCTTTACAGGTTGTTCTTTATGTTCTCTTACCTTACATGACAAAAATAAATTTAGGGATTTCTAAAACAAGGTGCTTAGGAAGATCTTTGGACCAAAAAGGGATTAAGATATTGGGGAATGGAGGTGGTTTCATAATGATGAGCTATATACCCTGTACTCATCATAAGACATTGTTAGGATAATCAAATCTAACAGCTTATGGTGGGCAGGACATGCAGCGCGGATGTAAAAATCTAAAATCTTGTTCAGGGTCTTGCCTGGTTAACCTAATGGAAAGAGACCACTGGGAAGATCTAGACACAGATGGGGGATAACATTAGAATGGACCTGAAAGATATAGGTTGTAATGAGGTGGACTGGATAGAACTAGCTCAAGATAGGGATAGGTGGCGTACTTTCGTAAGTGTAGCGATGGTCTTTCGAGCTCCTAATGCCATATAGTAAGGAAGTATTGTTCAGAAATAGTTATGATTTTCCTTGTACAAACATCTTTCAATATGTATTTTAAATAATCTAAATATGGCCAAATAAAAAATATCAGCAATATTATATTAAATTCATACTTGAACTAGAACTTGAAACTTCGAACAACTGATTTATTCATGTTCTTTCTTTGATCAATGTAAGCTTTCTTCTATAAAGCCAGTTAATTTATGTCTGTATGTGCAATCTAGTAACCAACGGTGGCTTTTGTGTACATTATAAATATAATATAAGCTCATGAATACACAATATTTTGCGAGTTTCAAAGATTACATATATTCTAAGAAATAGCCTACAGTTGAATAACATATTCTCTTTACATAACTTGTTTGCTATATTTTCAATACATATGTGTGAGAATAAATTATGTAGTTCTAATAGAAGGGTAGTTCTAGGAGGTAATAGCTAGATCAGTCATTGTTCTACTCTCTTCTTTTGAGGAAGGGGCCTATTGTGCCCTGAAAATTACCATAATGTGTTGTGTATGGTTTTTAATGTGAAACTCTCATCAGTTGTCATATATAAGGTGTCACTCTTAAAATAAACTAAATTGCTTGTGATAGGAAGATCAGGGTTTAAATACCGGTTGTAATGGGGACTTTTTTACTAATGGTTTTTCACTCCCCTTCATGCAAATGCAGACATACTATCTCTAAACTCAACCCGGCTCATCCCTTTCCCATTAGTGGGAATATGCGGATAGTCCAAACAGGTAGAAGTGAGACAGAGCAGACCTGCTTAGGTGGCTGCATGGTCTAACGTGCTACTTTCGCAACAGACTAGATTGTCAATAACAGGGACACCGAGGTTTGAATCTTGGTCGATTGAAATAAGGTTTTTCCTAAATGGTTTTACACTCTCTCTTAATGCAAATGAGGGTACATTTTTATATAAATATAACCTCTACAATGCATTAACTTAATTAGTATGTAAGCATATAACTCGAACGGGTGATAAAACACGGTGCTAAAAAAAAAGGCAGTGCACAAATTCTAATGTGTACTTTTGTACCTACAATATACTGGCAAGTGTGTAAGATAAACACTTGCATTGTTTATTGAACCCTCATTACAATTTTTGATAATATTTTGCATTTGTAAATTTAGAATTAAATTTAGGCCTACATATTTTCATGGATGTTTATAAAAAAAAAACTAATTTTTATTTTTGATTAAATTTTTGAGATAAATATTGAGTATATGATGGCAGGCCTGTGTAAACAATCATCGAGGTCACATGTTGGTGGGACTTGGGAAGACCATGCTGGAATTTGTTCTGGACAACAAACAAAACCTGTCGCCGCGCAAAGTCATGTTGGAGACATTCATCTTGTGTCTTGCTGACTGTGATTTCGATATTGAGGAAGAACTTTGTCCCAACTTGCAGTGCTATTTGTGAGTACAGCAGATTATTGTACTTACAACTGTTGCATACAGCCAGATTCTAAGATATATGGGTCTGGCTACTCTTTAGTTTCAGTGATCAGCCATTGAAGCCAAATGGTGTTAGTGTCGTTGTAGAATAGTGTGCGCGCGCAATTTAAATTTTTAAGAGAAGTTTGAACCTCCAAGTTTACATTTTACTGTTAGACAGTAATTATTTTATCCCGAACGTGATAACTAGTGAATAAAAAAAATAGCTCACAACAAATGATAACATACAAATCACAATTAATCACTTGCTCATAGATTTAAGATAATTTAAATTTGAAATACTGTATTATAAATCACATGGTCATTATTTGTTTGGTAAAATTTGATCATATAAACATGACTATAAATTATTTAAAATATGTATTGATGTATGAAGGGACTAAGGCATCAATCAGTCTTACCATCTAGCTCATAGCATATGAGGGGGATTTTTGATTTAATCCTGATGAGTAGCATTTAGGGTAATTTGTCTGAATACGAAAATTAGACTCGTTCTTTCAATAAAGGGATAAGGCAGAATGCAAGAATGAAATAAGCAAACGTGAAGAATGAATGAGAATTGTGATTTTTGAGTGATATATTTTAGTCAAGAACTATTTAATTTTAACAAACAGTTAAAATAGTTTGGGATGAAGTGTGACACTATGTAACCAAACTATCTGCTAATAATACTATTACTCAATATTGAAGCATGGGCTTTTAGTCATCAAGAAAACTTATTTAATTTTTAAATTCGATAACTTTAGGCCATTTTTGATCTGGCTGTAAATTTAACAATCACTGTCTTCACAAAGAAAAAAAAAATGTTTAGGCCTAGTTTTTGTTTTCATTTTTTAATAAATATTTAATCAATTTGGCCAAAGCTACTATAGCTCTATTTTTGGTGAAAGATCAGTACCTACAAGTTGTAATTTTATGCACACTCGTGAATATTTTGTTTTCAAGCAATGCGTTAAATTAATCTTCATAATTGGGCAATGGTATAGGTGTTAAAAATATATTTTATGGAAAGAAAATACACTAGCTACTCAAAATAAAGGATTTTAATTCCAAGATTCTACCCATCAAACTTTTATTTTCATCACTTTAATACCCCAAAAAATAATAAGCTCGCAAAATAAAATAATGGAAATATATATTTGATTTTAATCAACCATTAATTGATGTTTGTCAGCTTGTAATTAAATTAAACTTTAATTGCAGAGTACCACTTGTCAAACTATTAGTGAACTGTGGTGAGTACAAAATGCAGTGTTTTGTGCTTGAGGCGATACTTCACCTAGAGGCAGACAATACATCATTGAAACGAGTGTTTCAACTCTGGCCTGATGTCAAACAGGCTTTTCTTAGCTGCACCTTTCAAGATTTCAACAAGGTAAGACCATCTTGGGTAGCCGCATGGTCTAAGGTGTTACTCTCGTAATAGACTGGACTGCCGATAACAGGAAGGTCGGGGTTCGGATCACGGTCAGATGTATTGAAAGTTGTTTTTCTGAAAGGGTTTTCCACTCCTTACACTTCCTATAAATTCACTCTCCCTCATCCCTAACATTTTCATCAACTATTCCCAGCCTGTGGCCAGGTCACTTTAGTGAAATGTCTCCATCTTCCTCTATCCTTCCACCATTCTTTCTTCCCTAACACACTAGCATAAATAGCATAGGTGTCGACTTGTAAAAAAAATTGGGGTGCTCTATAAAAAGCGGTGTTGGGGTGGTATAACATTTGCAAATTTTCAAGCGCTGTATTTTAAAAAAATACCAAAATGCCAAAATTAAGGTGCAATTTGTTAATCTCAATATATATTTAATAAAATAAAAAATAAACTTAATAAAAGAAAACAAACGTGTACAACACAAAAATAATGCATATGATACGAGTACTGCCACTAACCAAACTATAATGGAAACATGTTGACAAATGCAAGGCTGTCGGTCCATAAGTGGTGAGTGCTACCAACTTAATCTCGATTGCTTACATATCATGTCAACATCTGCCATTTGCTATAGGTACTAGAAAACACTGTTAACAGCGCAAACCTATATTCAAGATAGAACTAGCACCATAATATTAAGGTTTTTAAAAGACTGAAATATTGGGGGGTGCTGATCACTCCTAAAATATTTTTGGGGGTTCTTAATATGCAAAGCACCTTCGCAGTTAGCGCCTATGATAATTAGTATGTATGTACATAGCCCGGGCGGGTAGTAAGACGTGGTTCTAAAAAAAACACAAGGAAGGGGAGAGCTGTTAAATTTACAATTAAATACCTCAAGTACTACAGTGACTCTATGAGGGTTGGCCACCTCGATGGTGGGCTAAGTTCTAACCCTAACAAATTCAATATTTATGGCTTCCTACTCTGGGTTCTATTGATCTGTATAGTGGTTTCAATCTCTTGTAACTTCATTTCTTTTTACCCTTAAATTTAGGCATTGGGCTTACATCTATTTGTTAAAGGAAATACAAAATTTTTTTTTTTTAAATATTGTTTTGCTAATGTATAGAAAATAAATTCAAAGTTGACTGTGCTTTATACTAAAAAAAAATCCTGAATGTATAATAAGACAGTGTAGAAAACCACTGTATATATATATATATATATTCAAAGATTCATGTAAACATTTTTAAGTGTCTTCCAAAGTCATTCACTAAGAAATGAAATAAAATTGGTAATAGCATGACTGACCCTGCTAGTCATAGTGTGCGTAGTAATATAAGATACTCTTTTTATCATCCCTTCATACTACCTGTTCAGGTCCAATGCGTATTTGTTAATTACTCTAATGAGCAGGGAGGGGGAAGGAAGCATTTTAAAGTTAATCTATATTTGCATGGAAGGAGGGTGGGGAAACCATTTAGGGAAAACCACCCTCAGTAGACCAGACCGGGATTTAAACCTTGATCTCCACATCATCAGCAAGCCAGTTTAACTTGAAAGTGATGCCTTAAACCATTCATCCACGAAAGGGGGTGAGGCTGAATTGCTGAAGTTAAAATTGTTTCTAGAATTTGTAATTTACTATACAAAGAAAGCTATGTCTATTGAAACAGTACCTATTCCTTTGTAGTTAGGACCCTAATGCTAAAAATATAATCATGCTTTTTATTATTATTATTAATTTTTTTTTTTGCAAACTCTGATATCAGTAGAAATGATATTCATTTTACAATATAACTTTTAAAGATTAAATAATTTGAATCTAATAAAACAGAATATAGCCTTTAATTCTAGCAAATTAGTTGACTAATATTCTACAGTATATTGTTAAGTCCTACAATATAATATCAGGAGCGTAACTAACAACAAGTTTGTTCACTCATTTAATTACTATGCACGAAATTAGAGTCTTGTCCTAGGACAAACACAACAATTAGATTTCAAAGCTTTAATTGACTACTCAGTGAAAGGAAATCAAGTCAGAGTTATATTTTTTGCCCTTACCGGAACTTAACTCCCTAATATTCAGCTTAGCAGGCAGATTTTTATATAGAAAGTTAAAGGAGAAACTAATTTTATAACACTATGTTTTCTTATTAATAACCTCCAAGTGACAATTTTATTTCATACCAAAATAATGACTTTTTTTAGTATCAGTTATAATAATACACACAGTTTTTTTATAATTGACCAGTAAACTATTTGTGAGGATGCAGTCCCCAAGTCTACCATTACACTAGATATAGAAGGATTTCGCAAGAAAAGAACTGTATCTGACAACAGAAGCTACTAAAAACTACCTTTCAAGACATTCATACATCAAAGCCATGTGATCTTTATTTGTTATTTTTGATAGATATTATAAATACTTATAAAATAACGCTAATAATATAGTAAAATTCTATCAATGTTGATTACATAATAGTATGTTTATTTGGAATAGAGCTCTAGGCTAAATCATGGTTTAAATTAGGAGGGATAGCCAGCACACTTACCTTGGTGATACTGGAGTAGAAATTGTTTAGAGAGAACACTAAAAAAAACACAAATACATTTTTAAGGACAAGCTTTCACTGTCACAGACAGCTTCATCAGGTCAAGAGAGTAGACTGATCAGTGTTCTATCCAAACAATTACTACTCCAGTATCACCAAGGTAAGTGTGCTGGCTATCCCTCCTAATTCAAACCATAATAATATGTTGGAAATTTTCAAAAGTTCTTCGTACCAGAATCCTATCAGCACCTATAATATATTTTATTAATGTTTCAGGAATGTAGATACTTGCTAAACATTCTGAATCATGCGCTGGGCCCTAAACAACTGGTATTTTCACTTCCTTGTCTAAGATTATATGTTGGGACCGAAGAACTCTCAAAACCAAAGGTATAGATTAAAATTAACTTTCATGCGTTTAACTTAAGAATATGTATTGGCATAGGAACAATTTGCAATAATATATTTACCATCATACATACGTCTTATAAAACCATACATTTTAAGAAAAGTAATGTGTGTATGTGTATGTGTGTGTGTGTGTGTGTGTGCATGTGTGCGTGCACATGTACATGCGTGTGTGAGAGAGACTATATACAAATGATATGAAATAGGGAAATATATACTGTATTTTATAGTCAATTTTGAGTAGAAATTAAAACATTTCAATGATAAAGTTGAAACCCTTGAAGGTCCCAGAACATTTATGACCTTACTATAAAGTGAACTCACTAGCTATTAGCTTTTAGAAAAGGGTTATTCACATATCTAATTATCTTTATATTATTAATAATATTTATGATCCAAGACTTATAAAACTAACTCACTTCCTTCACTTTCTCTTTAAGGAAAACCTCTTTTCCCTTTACATGTTTTTATTAACCTTTCCTGTACTTTTTTCCAAATATAATATTATACTTTATCTAGGCTAAATCATGGTTTAAATTAGGAGGGATAGCCAGCACACTTACCTTGGTGATACTGGAGTAGAAATTGTTTAGAGAGAACACTAAAAAAAACACAAATACATTTTTAAGGACAAGCTTTCACTGTCACAGACAGCTTCATCAGGTCAAGAGAGTAGACTGATCAGTGTTCTATCCAAACAATTACTACTCCAGTATCACCAAGGTAAGTGTGCTGGCTATCCCTCCTAATTCAAACCATAATAATATGTTGGAAATTTTCAAAAGTTCTTCGTACCAGAATCCTATCAGCACCTATAATATATTTTATTAATGTTTCAGGAATGTAGATACTTGCTAAACATTCTGAATCATGCGCTGGGCCCTAAACAACTGGTATTTTCACTTCCTTGTCTAAGATTATATGTTGGGACCGAAGAACTCTCAAAACCAAAGGTATAGATTAAAATTAACTTTCATGCGTTTAACTTAAGAATATGTATTGGCATAGGAACAATTTGCAATAATATATTTACCATCATACATACGTCTTATAAAACCATACATTTTAAGAAAAGTAATGTGTGTATGTGTATGTGTGTGTGTGTGTGTGTGTGCATGTGTGCGTGCACATGTACATGCGTGTGTGAGAGAGACTATATACAAATGATATGAAATAGGGAAATATATACTGTATTTTATAGTCAATTTTGAGTAGAAATTAAAACATTTCAATGATAAAGTTGAAACCCTTGAAGGTCCCAGAACATTTATGACCTTACTATAAAGTGAACTCACTAGCTATTAGCTTTTAGAAAAGGGTTATTCACATATCTAATTATCTTTATATTATTAATAATATTTATGATCCAAGACTTATAAAACTAACTCACTTCCTTCACTTTCTCTTTAAGGAAAACCTCTTTTCCCTTTACATGTTTTTATTAACCTTTCCTGTACTTTTTTCCAAATATAATATTATACTTTATATTATTAATTGAGTTTCCACATTCATGTTGTAGAGATATTTAAAAAAAAAAATGAAATGGTTCTTGCATATTTTAAAATATGTTCTCCATATTTCAAAGAATCTTTTGTTTGCTTGGCTAAGTGTGATGACCAATGTAAAATAATGAATCCTATAAAATATAGTGACAAAACATAAACCTCTAAATGGAATCACATCTTCAATCATGTTCTAGGGTTCATCTAATATGTGGGTAGACATCAATTGTGGTTCTAGGACAGTCAGCGTGCAGCACCTCAACCCACACTCGCAAAAAACACGTTCTAGTGTTCTCATAGTTGATCATCACAAAGTGGCAAATGCTGCTCTTGAAAAAAGGTCTGTACTCACATAACTGTACTGTATAGTTAGTGTGTTTTCAGGTCTGAGAAAGGGCTAATGTAAGAGGTTTGCGAGCTCTAGCTGTTTTGATTCGAATCTTTCTCGAGCGAGTTTCTCATGAAGCTCATTAGTATCAAGCCAAAGTCAAGCTTTGTTTGAATGATTATATAATTTTAAAACTAGGAAAATTTAAAAACAAATACGTGTTTAAATTATTTTAATTTGTTTTAGTAAAATAAGACTTGTATATTAAACAAAGTTTTAAAATAAAAAATTGCTTATTTATAAATTAAAACAAATTAAATCATAATAAAATATAGGATTAAATTTTAAATCTATTCTGATATTTTCCGAAAAATTAATCATGGTTCAATTTAATATTCCTAAGGAAACTTTAAAAAACATCCATGAAAATATGTTTTATGTGAAGATTTAGCAATATTTAAAAAAATAAGAGATTAGCCCCATTATTCCCTGTCCCTCTGGAGTGCAATTGTCCACTTGGTGCTGACCTTTTACCAGAGATAAATTAGAGCATTCATGATTTTTAAGATGTACATTAGTACACTTTTGCATTAAGTTGTACTTGATACCACCTTACACTAAGTGTTTTGTGTTCTAAAATCCCTACAGGCAGATATCGTTTTATATATTCTTTTATCTAAGCCTCATACCAGGGGCTACACGGGCCAAGCCACACCAACATTTTTCCAACTTTTTTTTAACATAAAAAATTAATATTTTCTTTCTTTTTATTCTATAAAATATTTTGGAAAAAACTAATATGAAGTGAAACACCATTTTCTACATGCAGTGAATTAGTGGATTGGTTAAATAGCATTACAGTCAAGATTATTCATTCCTCACGTCAAACGTCACACAAGGACTATACAAGCGCTCTAGTGACTGAATATAAAAGCTGATCAGGGCCAGGTATGACTGGCCTTCTCAGAGAAGCCACACCCAGTGTGAGATGTCTCTCTCAAGGTCAATCCCCCTACCATTCCGGTGCCATCTTTACACTAGCGAATTGGGCCAGTCTAAGCGGGCTTGGTATACGATAAAGGTGGTTTCTATTATGTTTTTTCATCTCTGTGGTTGTGTTTTAGTATGTGTTAAGACCCACGAAGTAAGACGACATGTGAAAATTATTTAAAATTAATAAAGTAGATTATTTTTTAAAAACTTAGTTTTTTTCATTAAAATTGCAAGAAAAACTTGAAATTAAATGGTTAGGAGCACATCAGCCTAATGACTTTACAGATGGATGGCAAGAAAAAAATAACTGTGAGTGAAGAGAAACAGAGCTTATTTTGTTTTTATTGTTTATTATTTGGTAGTGAGGGGTTGTGCACAGTGGTAGGCTGTAAGGATCTTAAACAATTAAGTAAAAAAAATTAAAAAACACGAGGAATGTGCATTTCATTTAGAAAATGCATTTAAGCTTGGAATAATAAATATTACCCGCCTCGGTGGCGTAGTTGGCTAACGCGCTAGTCGTGTTGAGCCCGACTGCCGAGGACGGGGAGATCGAGGTTCGAATCTCGGTCGGGTGAAATGGGGGTGGTTTTTCCTAAATGGTTTTCCACCCTCCCTCCACGCAAATGCGGGTTCACTTCCTCTATTCAACCTTCCCAATTCCTAATCCATTAGGGTAATTAGTACTTAAGCGTATAACCCGAACGGGTAGTAAGACGCGGTGCTAAATAATAATAATAATAATAAATATTGCATCACATATAGATTCCACAGTCAAACTTTCAGTTCAAAAACACAATGAACAGGTGTCAAAAAATAGTCATGTATGAGGCAAATTAATAGAATGCTTAAAATACTGTGGTACTCATGAACTGGCATTAAGAGGCTACAATGAAAATCAAGGATTGGTGATTTTGTAATTCTAGTGATTTTTAAAAATCAGGAAAACTTAAAATGAATTTAATTTAATATGTTAACACATGATGAGAAAAAAATCATTACTGGTAAGCCTTAACCTGGCCCCAACAAAAAGAAAGAGCACACTCCGCCACTGCCTCATACTCTCTTTGTTTCATCATTAAAATTAGTTTACTCACTTGCTGACCTTGATATTTCAATGGACATAAGAACAATACCCTCTTATTCCCCACTCCTAAACCCCCAAACTTCATTGGCACAAAATATATCCCAACAAGTATAGATAACAGTAAACAATTAATCATTCCTCACCAGACACACACCGCAAGGCAAAGAAAGAACCTTTTTCAAGGAGCTCAAAATAGTGAGCCCATAAATCTTTCAAGCCTAAGCTCATTTATCTATTTAAAGCTCTTATTGAAATCCGAGTATTTGCAGAGCCCTAGAAAATGTATTTTATTGGCCCACTTTAATACATTGTACTTTTTGCAGTGTTTTACTTATCATAAGCTGACACTACATTGCCCTATGAACCTCCTCTCCTCCGCCTATGCTAATTAATCACCACACTCTTTACTTTTAATTTGAAATATATAATGGTTTTTGTCTTCATCAAAGGAAAAATAATGTCAAACGGCTATATTAAACTAAACATTGAAAGGCGGATAGAATGGCAACTCTTACACACTTACCAGAAAACTGTAGGCCTCAAAGCTCTAGCCATGTTGCCATAGTCCAGCCTGTGTTTTACTCTTTTCTGCTGAAAAGGGGGTCTGATGTACTCTGAAAATTACATAGTTATATGTTTAGTGTGTTTTAATTGTGAACTTTAAGGCCTACAGTTTCCTGGTAAGTGCCTTGCCCTTCTATCCTCCTTTCAATGTTTAATTTGTCTTTATCAAGGAATGTTTGTATGATTTAAAATAATAAAATTGTTATTCTTTTACTGGGTTGGTTTTGTAAAATGCCTCCAGATTCCTCTTTCCTTCCACCATTATTTTGCCTTTAATCTTTTCTATTCTTCTCCTCTCACTTTCTATTATCTGCTCTTCTCATCTCTTCCTTGGTCTCCCTTGTCTTTTTCCTACAAACTTCATCTTCTCTTTGGAATTCTGTCTTTTTACACCCTCATCAAGCATGTACCCATGTAACAATAATGGAATAAGTAGTATATTCTTCCAGCTTTTACTTCATTATTTTGTGATCTTTATTTTGAAAGGCAAATTGGATGACAATTGCACCAAATTTGGTAGCACAAGAAGATTGTTTTTCTTTTTCAGTGGGTCTGATGAGTATGTTGTCCTACGGGTGTCTTTAAATAAGGCAAATAATGGTTTCTCTTCAACACAGATAAAAATACTCTTTAAGAAGAGTGTCTTACCTTTGGATTTGGAAAATATATTAAAAAGATTGTTTGGAGACACCTTCCAGGTATTTTATTATTGTTTTATATTATTTATTGGTGATCTTTAAATTTTATCTTGGATCTTAATGATTTAATAATATATACAAAATTGACGCATTTCTTGTTCGGCTTCTCAAAAAAGAGTTATGGAACTGCTTCTCAAACAACATTTATTGAAACTTTATTGTTACAGGTGATGAACAACAAAAGGATTTTGAAACCAATAAAAACTAGCAGTAAAGCTTCAATCTCGAAAGAACTGGAAAATGTAAATGGAAGCAAGTGTTCTTACAAAGCCTCATGTTCAACTCCTATTATATCTCCATATTTTGAAGGCGCCTCAAACAACAGTTCATTAAATTCATCTCTTCAATCAAGTTTTGTAGTAAATAGTAAACGATGTTCATCCCTGGGTTCCTTTTCCATGGACAAAGAACTCTCAACAAGCCATTTTTGTGAAAATACAAACATTGATTTGCCAAAAATGAAAGCAAGTATTTCTGCTCCTATTTATTCGTGTAAGAAAACGAATCTCTTCCAGTTTTTTCATGAAAATCATAATGATAGGGATCAAACAATTGACCAAAATCTGAGAAATATAAAGCAACCTAAACTAACAAAGACAAATAGGATTGACCTAATGGATGACATTATTTTAAAGCCTAACACACCCTTAAATATATCTAACTTGAAAATGAATATCTCTAATCAAAGTGTTTCTCCAACCATAGGATATGAATCAAAACCTCCAATACAACAAAAAGTATCCACTATACCAATAAAGACTTCAAAAAAACCCAAGAAGATAGAAGAAATTGAGAATAATAGTAATTTATTATTACCGGTATGCAAACAATCAGATAATACATATATTAACAAATTGGAAACAAGCATCAAGCAAAGAGGGACTGATAACAACTCAAGTATGTCAGTACAAGAAAATGTGGATAAGAGTGTTCCAAAAGATATTTGTTTGAATCCTAAAAAAAGTTCAAGAGAGAAGAAAAGTGATATACTATGCCCACAAAATGACAGTGTATTGACTCTAAAATCTCAAACCTCAGTTAAAGGAAATGAGCATAAGTGTGTTTCATCAGATGACAGTGAAAATTCCAAAATTAGCGCAAGAGTGAATAAAAGGGATGTACTATGCCCACAAAATGGCAGTGTAACAACTCCCAAATCTCAAACCTCAGCTAAAGGAAATGTGAATGAGTATGTTTTATTAGATGACATTGAAAATCCCAAAACTAGTTCAAGAGAGAAGAAAAGTGATGTACTGTGTCCACAAAATGGTGGTGTAACAACTCTAAAATCTCAAACCTCAGCTGAAGAAAATGTGAATGAGTATATTTTATCAGATGACATTGAAAATCCCAAAATTGATTCAAGAGTGAAGAAAAGTGATATACTTTGCCCACAAAATGGCAGTGTAACGACTCTAAAATCTCAAACCTTAGTTAAAGGAAATGTGAATGAATATGTTTTGTCAGATGACAGTAAAAATCCCAAAACTAATTCAAAAGTGAAGAAAAGTGATATACTTTGCCCACGAAATGACAGTGTAACGACTTTAAAATCTCAAATTTCAGATAAAGTAAATGAGCAGAAGAATGTTTTACTATATGACATTGAAACTGATAAAACCAGTTCAATAATGAAGAAAAGTAATATACTTTGTCCACAAAATGGGAGTGTAATGACTATTCATTATCAAACCTTAGCTAAAGGAAATGAAAGTAAGAATGTTTTATCAGATGAGATTGAAACTGATAAAACTAGTTCAATAATGAAGAAAAGTAATATACAATGCCCACAAAATGGCACTGTGATGACTATACAATCTCAAACCCTAGCTAAAGGAAATGAGAATAATAATGTTTCATCAAATGATATAGACACTCCAAAATCCTCCAAACAACCAATAAAGTCTTTTACTGAAAACTGTTTGACGAAAATGGTTTCTGGAACATTGTTTTTAAATGAACAAGAAAGTACTGCCGATACAGCAAAAGAAGTAAATCAAAACAAAGGAATGCTCACACAATCTAAGAAGAGTAAAAGGGAGCTAAGAAATAACTACCCACCACAATCTTCACTGTCTTCATCTTCAAAGGCTACAACAAAAAATATTCCAAACCTACCAAGACTTTCAAAACTGGCCATTATAAGGGAAAATAAACTTTCTTCTAAAATCAAGACTAACAAAGAAAATCAAACAAATTTAGAAACAAAATCTTTTCCAAAGAAAAACGTTGGAATAAAAGAAAATTTAAAATTGAGAATGACATTAAGATCAGCAAGAAAATCACACTCTATCCCAAATGTGGAACTTGAGCCTATCAATATATTTGTCAACTCTCTAAATGAAAATTTTCCAAAAAGTGATTCGTGCTCATTATCCTCAGATGATAACATTGATGCAACTCCAGGTATTGACATAACTCCCAAATTTAAAAACAAAAACAAAGGAAAGGAGAATGTTATCAGAGATTCAAAAAATAATCTGAAACACCTTGACAAAAAACATAACCTTTTCAATCCAAAACAACTTCAGAAATATGAAAAAAACCATTTGTTAAAAAACACTTCAGAGTCATTACTCAGCAATGGAAACCAACATTCTATTTTAAAACCTAAAAGTCTTTCATCACATAATGTAATAAATAACAAAGTTATAGAAAATATTAACTCAGTGTCAAATAAGATCATGGTACAAAGCTCAAAATTTGAAGAAGAAAGTACTAATAAAATTGTTATTACTTCACCTCCTCACCAAACTGGTTCAAAATTAGTAATTAATAGTGAAACCTCTAATACCTTACCCTCTAACGATAAAAAGAATACTGAGGAAGCACCAAACTCAAGAAATTGCACTGATTTTAAGGAACAAATTAATCTAAATCAAATTCATAATAAAGATTTTACATCAATAATTTCAGCAACCTCTACAGGTCTAGAAGTTTGCCCGGTTAGTGACAAATCCATTAATTTTAATTTACAAAGAAATATAACAAATTTGAAAAACTCATCTGAATTGAAACAAAATGGAAAAGGTAAGCTTATAGACTCAACTACCACAGCTACAATTAATAAATGCCTTAAAAATACCCCTTGTTCCGAATCTTCAGCGATTGTTTTAAATAAATCTCCTGAAAGTGCAAATTATATATTTAGTAACAACAAATCAGAAGAAGAAAATAAAAAATGTCCACACAGAATAACTAAAACAATTAAAACCTCAAAACAGTGTGATATGTTTAATGCTTCACTACAAGAGAAAAACAATTTGATTTCTGACCATCTGGAACTAAATGCAAAACCAAGTAATTTTATAGAAAAAAATTTTCAAGTTCACAATAAAAACAACAGTTCAAAGTTGGAATTCATAAAAACAAAAAAGATTGCAACAAAAAGAAAGTTAAAGGATACAAATTCAAAAGAAAATATTCAAAATATATTTCATAGTGTTGATAGAAATGTTTGCAAAATTTTTAGTAAGAATCAAGGTATTATCAATAATATGTCAGTCACATCTCCCATCAAAATAGTATCCAAAAATTATGTTGATCAACTGATGTCAAATAATGTTACAAATATTTCTGAAACTCCTTGTATTGACAACAATGTAAATGTTCCAAGGAAAAAGCGAAAATTGTTTTCAAAAACACCTGACAATGAGCTTATTATGACATCTAATAACCTTTCTTCCGAGCAACATGATATACATTTTGACTATGATTTAGAAAAAACCTCACGGGATTTGAGGATGTTGAAAAATAATATTCCATCTTTTACAAAACTGTCTCGTAAATCTAAAAAAAAGCAAACTTGTTCCAAAAATAAAAATGAATTGAACAACATTTATAGTAAAGACATAGGGGATACATCAACTTCTAAAATCAAGATGGTGTATAGTTCCAATAAAACCAGAAAAAATAAAAGGTTTAAGCCAAACAGAAAAAATAACGAGGCTTTTTGGCCTAGCCCCAACAAATTCAGGAAGGCTTCATATGAAATTGAAATAACTAAAGCTAAACAAAATACTTGCAGACCACCTCCCAACGCAAACAGGTGGAAAGAAAAATTTATAACTGATGTTAAGAAAAAATCCAAAATCAAACTTAAACGTGACAGACAGTCAGCTTATACTTCCATATTCTCAGAGGTAGAATCAGATGATTCACTTTGGCAGAAGAACATTAGTCAAGATTCATTTAGTAATAGTTCATTCTATAATACATTCACATTGAAGAATAAGAAAAAATCAAGGCGAGAAATAAATAATAGTAAAAAGAATAGTAAATTTGAGTGTGCATCTTGTGATTCGATTAGTGAAAATGAAAATCTTCCACCACTAATCGTAGAAGTTGTAAAACCAAAGCGGAGATCATTTTTTACTCGCTCATGCACAGAGGAAAGGCATTTAACAAATGATGCTTTGGTTAAACCTCTTGATAATATAACCAATAATTTAAATACCTTAGTAGAACTGCCAAACAATGTAGCAGATGCTTCTTTATTTAACAAAACAAATAATGATATGTCTCCATTGCTGAATCGTTCAAGAGCACTTGATGGGACACATAATTTTCATTCAGATTATGGAAATCCTTTACAAAAAAATATTTCTCAGAAAAGGGTACATTCTGTATTGGATGAGCAGGGGATAAATCTTTGCAAGGAGTCTGACACAGTCAAACCAAACATGTTTCTCACGTCACCCTTTAGGAATGATCATGGGGGAAACTTCAAAATAAATCAACTCAAATGTAACAACATAAACTTGAAAAATTCTCACATCCATAATATTAATCCACGCCTTTGTTCACAAGAAACTGTTATTGTTAAGGAAAACATACCAAATAAACAGAATTGCTCTGATTTGTCAGGAAATGAAAAGTCAAGCAATGAGTATGAGGTGGAAAAAATCTTGGATGATAACGATTTAGAATTATCAAAAGCTTCAAAAATATCTTCACATAAGATAAAGAAAGGTAGCAAAGAAGAGTGTATAAATTCTTTCACAAAGCATCTGATTACAAATCCCATAGAAAACATGCCATTTCAAGAGATGAACTTCAACCTAATAGAGGCGAGAGATGATCATAATGAAGCAGGAAAGATAATTTCCCCAAATTCCATCACAAACAACATAACTCCAATCCTAATTAAAAACAATGGTGAAAAGACTATTAAGTATATATGTTCAGAACATCAATATACAAAGATGACAAATAATGACACAAAGGAAAAAACTTATCAAGAAGAGCTGTATGCTCAAGGTGTTCAAAAATTAAATGAACAATTAAGCACTAAAAAAATAATTCCTTACAATAATGAGATTAATTTTAAGTATGATACAGTTTTACAAAGGTCAACATCAAAAAATAAGGATAAGTGCACATATAATTCAGAAACTACAAATCAAATTTCTATCGATTCTAATCCAAAATCATCAAAACAAATGTTTCCTGATTTGAGAAATGGTAAAGAAAGAAAGTCAAACAAGTTTACAAATAAATATATTCTTAATGAAACCAAACCAAATTCTCTTTCTCTAAAAACTTACAATGCAGTAAATATTGAAACTGATAGCACAAAGCAGATTTTTAATGGAAATTCTACAAATGTAGAATCCGAGCTTATAAACAAAACACTTGGAAAAGATGCTGACAAGTACTTCCAGAAGATGAATGATAAAATATCACTTGATTCTTTTGAATCAAAACTTGACAAAAATAGTTGTCAAGAAAAAACGAATGGCGTATTTCCAAGTGAGACAAACTTTCATATTTCCAAACATACCATTGCATCAAACTTTGCTGCAAAAGGGTCGGATGGGCTTAATTTTTCTCAACCCATATTATTGCATGTTGAAAATGATCAAGAAACACATGTAGAGAATAAAGTTCAGAAAAAATCAGATAAAACATTTAGTTCCTTGGATAATGAAGCCATTGATGTGGATGCATTTTTACTAGAAATGGGATGTACTCAGAATAGTACCCATTGTGGAATTGAGAAATTGTGTTCATCTCAGACCAACAAAGCACATTCACCACGATGTACAGAGAATAGTTTTGTGTCACTCAATTCAAGTAGTATGTCAAACAATAGTGTTAACGCTTTTCCCATTGAAATGTTACCATTATGTAACAACAATGACAGGTCATCAAATATACATCAGCCAGAAACAATTTCCGCAAACTTTGATTTGGATGACAATTCACTTAAAAGCTTTGATGATCTACTAACTCCTAAAGTTGATAATGCTCTTAAAAAGCATAATAAATCAGTTAACAAAATGAAAGAAACTCTTTTGAATAAAGAAACTACAGTTATTGAAAATACATCAAAATTCAAATGCAGTTCTCAGCTATCTACAGATAGTAAGAAAAAGCACGAATCTAAATATTCAAAGATAATTAGGAAAGAAATTATTCACACGGCTGCCTATGATCCAATTGTAAAACTTTCATGTGAACAAAATACCATGATCAGAACTTTGATACAAAATGCTGAAACCGAATCAGACAGATTTCACAATCACAAAGAAGGTAAGTGAACTTATTTTAGGGGAAAATTAATTTATACCACATTTTTAGTACAATCCAATATTTTGATTACAATTTTAATAACAATATCAAATTTTAATGATATATTAAGCCAAATCACTAGTTTTTAAGGTGGGGATGTAGGAAAAGCGAGAAAGGTCAGTGTTTTTGCAATATTTTAAAAACATATTTAGGCCAAAATAAATCAAATATTACTCCAGAAGAAATATAGAATTTAATTTTCTTCACACAGTGATATAAACAGTTCTTGAATATATGTCATGAGCATATCAGCATTAAATAAGAAACTTTTTAAATGAAGAGAAAAAATTGTCATTAAATTCCAGGACACCCTTGACAAATTTTCAACAGCTGTTGAACCATGTGAAGAAAATTGAACTAAATGTTTCTCTCGAAGAAATATTTGATTTATTTTTACCAAGAAAATGTTCTGCTATAAAAACGGCAAAAACACTGACTTTTCCTCACGTTTCCCACATCCCTACTTTAAGTACGGTTATAGCCGCATCTAAATATAATATTCAAAGCCAAAGCTGCTGGATTCAATTCTTATGTTCAGATGTCATTTTTCAAATTAAATGAATAAGAAAATACTGTACCAATTTTTGTAATGTAATTATTTTAAATTTTGAAAGTGTTCAACCTTAAAGAAATATACATAGTTAAATAATGCTGCTACATGGTCTCAGGTCTTATTTTAAACATATTACTCTAAGTTACTTCTTTTAGTACGTTCTTTTGTCACTTTAATAAATAGTTGTAGAGATAGAATATGATTATGTGTCATTAATATTTCTCATTATTTTACTGATAAAAATCTAATAATTTCTAATTTTGAGCGTTAATATCATATTATGAAATACACTGCAAAAACCTAATATTCAACAAACTATATTTTTATTTCTGTAGGGGGTGGTTGTGCATATAGCTTTATTTAGACACCAATATTGACTTTTAGAGCCTTCTGGGTGTATTTAAATTGGTGTAAAATATTCTAGTGGCTTGCTCGTATCAAAAACATAAGAAAAGTGGGTATAGAAACACTTAATTTTGGAACTATTAAAGGTTTTCCTCAACTATGGATTCGTCATGGGGGATCCATTGAATGGCCTCATTGATCACCAGATTTGAACCCAATGGATTTTTATCTCTGGGGACATTTAAAGTTCATTGTTTACGCAACTCCTTTTCCTGATGTTGAGGTTTTAATAGAGCGTATCGTAAATTGATGTGAATAAATATGTAAAACCCCAGGTGTATTCAACAGAGTAAGATAAAGTATGGAACACAGACTCAGAAGAATGCATCGAAAAAGGACACAATTTTAAACAATTATTGTAACAAAATGTTCTGTCTTCTTGAGTTTTTTGGTTGTTTCTGTTAATCTTTATCTTGTATAGTTGCATTACTTTTTCTCTTTGATTGCTTGGCAATCAAATAATCAAATACTTCCGTACTCAGAAACTAAGCTGTAGCAGGCTAACCAGTACGACCTAAATCAACTATCAAGAATAACATTTCTCGAAATAAAATGTATTTGGATTTCTAAATATATGCACATATCTATACATGTATAACTCCATTTGTTAAATACCACGCCACAACAACGTCGCTGAACAAGAACGGCTCCATCAGATGTGTTCAACTATTCTCTCGGCCGGCAGCGCTGCACTTTACCGTTCCGAGCTATCTATTCAAATGACTGACTTCTTGGCCTGCACGACCATGTTTTAGTCTGTAGGGCCTTCAGGCATGAAAGGGGCTGTTTAGGTTATTCTAGGCCTTAGAGTTATACCCAGTTAGGTATTGGTTGGCATTCCTAGGGTAAATATGGGTGCCTCATGTCTTAGTGTTGTAGTCTGCAGGGCCTTCAGGCATGAAAAGGGCTGTTTAGGTTGTTCCAGGCCATAGAGTTATACCTAGTTAGGTATTGATTGGCATTCCTAGGGTAAATCTGGGCACCTCACACCTTAGTGTTGTTCACCTTGTTGCAGTGTTCTACTTATGGGTCTTTCTGCCCATCTGGCATGACTCGCATTTATTATATCATTTGAATATTGTTGTCCACCTTGTAGTGGTGCTCAACTTGTGGGTCTTTCTGTCCATCTGGCATGGCTCGCGTTCTTTATATGTTTTTGATATTGCTACCTTGAGAGGTCGTTTCTTACCCTTTGTGTTGATCGCTGATCTTTTATAGATTTAATTTCCTCGATCCCGGCTAAAATCAATTGGTTGCTTGCCAGATCATATTGTGCTTGGGCCTAGAACCCTAAATTGGAACTTTCACATGTAGTTTAACCGGAATATGTATGACCGGAATAAACTCTCAATTTATCATAACCTTTGTAGCTCAACTGAGAAAGATCAAGCTAGCTTCACTAGCATGGGTGGTCTTCTTCCCTTAAAGTAGGGCTGCAGATTTGTTTCACTAAACTGACTCTATTTTGCTTGCAAGTAATTAGTTGCAACTAATTAACTTACTATCGTATTGTGTAGAATTTTCAAGTATATGTTATTGTTTTATGACTGATGCAGCAATTGTATTTTAGAAGGATGTTTATAGCATAAACAGAAACTTGCCTGTTGTGCACAGATATTGGCGCTTCACGCTGTGTAAACTCCATGAGTGAGGTCACTTGTTTACTTGTATTAGTAATTTATTTTTGGGCATCATTACAGGCATATTCTTGACAAACTGGATGGTGCTTTGATATTTCTTTATGTATGTATTGTTAATCTGGTCTCATTAAAACTAATTTGTTAACATGCATCTCTATCCTTTTGCTTTTACGTGTTCTTTATCTATGAATGTTTTCCCTGTCTACATATCTGGGGTCTCTAGATTTATCTAGAATGCCAGTTCAAAGCGTTTTTAGACCCATGTTTATACAAACCTTTCTTAATGTTTGGCCAATGGGAATACGCCCCTAGAATATTTGACACCAATTAAAATACACCTTCTATATGTAAAGCTTCACATAAGTAATATAAAATTATAATTATTTCAGGATACCCAACATCAGAAGAACATAATCCTTACAATGGAATTCCATCACTCTCCTGTCTTCAGTCAACTCAGGTATAACCAAAACAATAACAAGATTGTAAGCATAATTACATTTTAGTTGATGCTGTTACTGGACAAAGAGGAAGAAAATTGGTCGATATCACTAATAGTTTGACCATGGAGTTGGTTTTCTCATAACTTTTCAAACGGGAGAGTGAAACGCAACACAGCTTTCTTTGTTCCTTTTATTTTTGCTATTCTTCTTTCCTGTGCTCTCTTACATGTATTCAAATTTTAAATTTTTATAAATGACAAAGTTTCATGACCTCGACGAAACAAAAAAAAAAGTGGTTTTTGCTATGCCTTCTGTCTATATTTTGGTTTAGAGCCAAAACCATTTTACCGATTGTGCTAGAGCTTCGTATCTAGGATTTTCATAAGGTTCCGCCAAGGAATTTTTTGAATCATATATCCAACACTAAAATTAAGGGTAGTTTACTGAAGAGCAAAAAGGTAAAAATTCTTTTTAATTTTTTTATTTAAACACTGTTTATTTAGCATTACAAACGAAATGGTAACTCTCATTTTTTCATGAAAATAACTTTGAGGGTTTGAAGTTTTTGAAGTTTGAAGTATACTTCACATAAGCAGAAATTTCCAATTTTGATCATATCTCACAACTATTTGAGATAAAAAATAACTTGTTATAGTAAAGTTGTAGTACTCTTAAAAAAAATCTTTATTTAAAATATATTTTTATAAAACCAATAGTTTCTGAGCTATAAGCAAATATATATATATATTTTTTTTTTATGGAGTTTTTTGAAATGTGAAATTGATTGCTATGCTCTTTGGTGGACAGAGATGCTCCTCTTTTCTCATTGTTTCTGTAACAATGTATATTATTTCATCCATGCTCAATGGTGGAATCTTTCTGCAACAATGTATATTATTTTGTTTTATAAATCTTATGAGTTTTTAGTAAATGTAAATGATTCTCTTTTGAGGTGTAGCAGATAAAAATATATGTATAAAACAATCTGCTTTTCAAATGATAGATAATAAATAAGTTGTGCAATTATTATATAGCTAATGAATTATGATAACTCTTTGCATTTTTTATATAAATAAATTTTATATGGTTGTAAATTAATTTTTAATATATTTTTTAGTTTTAGACTTTTATAATTATAGTTATTGGATAAAAAACTAAAAGAACCAGGACCGGAAATGAAAAATATTTTGGCTCAACTCTTAGGTGTTTTGGCCTGTTTACATAATGTATTATGATTATATTTATTGCATATTTTCCTATTTATTTATATTTTAGGAAATGTTGGAAAATCATATACAAAAGAGGAGTAGATACTTGTCCGAATTTCAAGCAAAAGTGATGAGGAAGCTGCAAAGTTGTTTTAGCGATACATATGAAAGAAATCAGAAGCAAAGGTAAATACTAAATACAATTTATTTTATAATTCAGGTACATTTTAATACGTGTGTTACTTATTAAAGCGCTGTACCCAGATATATAAGATAAATATAGCTGCGATAGCTCATGATAAAGCCACCCAACAGAAGATGACAAGGAATTTGTTTAGCATTGAATCCCTCTTGAATTGAATTAAGTTTAAAAAAATATTTCACTGTGAAATTTAAAGACTCCAATAAGCTACTAGCATAATATATACCTTACAAAAATAGATTACTAATGATATTTTCATGAGAAGGAAGGCAGCTATTCCCAAAATCAACCCTCTCAGTACGGCCCTGTCTTATTATATTTTCCAGCTAAATTGTCAAGTGAACTACAAATTAAATTGTACCCCGCTTGATTTTTGTACACTGTGAAAATACTAGATTTGAATTTAGTGGTGGTTGCACTGCATGCCCAATATTTTTCAAAGAAAATAAATGTAAAATTCATCCACCAATTAATATGTGATAAAATGCTATTTCCCTCCTCTATTTAATTGTTGCTAGGTTTACAGTTTATATCTCTTAAGTGTGCCCGACTTATCCAAAAGCCTGGAAATTCATACCGACCTACTTCAATGGGGCTGATTTTAAAACAATACCGGCAGGGTTCTATTCTCTTTTTAAACAAATAACAGTTTAAATATTGCTTTACATAATTGATCCAGTCAGTAATTATCTTATGTTGAACACACTATAATTATAAAGGTTATGTTTTACTACTCGTTCGGATTATATGCTTATGTACTTATTACACTAATGGTTTGTTTTATGGATTAGGAAGGTTATATTTAGAGGAAATATACCTGAATTTGTGTAAAAGGAGAGTGGAAAACCATTTTAGAAAAACCACCCTTAGTATACCCGACCAAGATTCAAACCTCGATAAAGCAGGTTTTTTTCTTTTTGATCTCTATCTCACCACACATTTAATTACATTAATATGGTAAGGATGAAGAAGGTAGAATTTAAAGGATATATACCCACATTTTCATTAAGAGAAATTGGGAAACCATTTAGGAAAAGCCACCCTCAGTACTCCTTGCTGAGATTCAAACTCCAACTTCCCTGTCACCAACAAACCCCACTATATGTGTTTGACAAAATCCACTTGCCCGCCAGTGCAGCTAAAATAATTTGAAATAATGTTTTTACTGTGATATACATCATATTGTAATTAATAATGATTATTTATTTTGTTATAAGTTTCTAAGGCTTCATTTATTTCATCAAATCTAAGACCTGTTGTATGTGAATTTTAATGACTTATTGTATAAGAAGTCATCTTCTGAATACAATCAAGGGTAGGAAGTTAGTAAATCCTTGTAAATCATTTGAAATACAGTTATTCCATAAATAATATTAGTGTAGGTAAATAATTTTTAGATGTGTTATAGTTGATAAGATGATGAAGCAAATGTATGCATCTGAATGTAGTTGTATTTATTGATTCATATTAACATTTACATCAATGTGATATTGCTTCAATGACATAAACATTCTAGTGATCATTATACATTATTGGTGGCTCATGAATTGTTTCCAGGGGAATCCAAGCTTGACGGGACTGTACTAGGTAATTTACCCTCTCATTCAGTGTCAAACTCACCCTTAAAAGCCAATGAACACACATTTTTTTCAGCACAATGTCTTACTAATCGTTGGGTTGTACACCCACACACATCCTCTCACTACATGTGTGTGTGTGCACATAGGCATATGTGTGTGTGTGTGCACATAGACATATGTGTGTGTGTTGAAGTGAATACTGAATGGGAATGAAAGCCTTACTAGTACAGTGCCCTCAAGTCTAGTGCTACCCGACAACAACCCATGAACCGTCAGTGTTGTAAAAATATTGTTTGCAGGTTTTCTGTGGTGAACAGATATTTGATAGAGATAGAGAATGAGATGCAGGTGATGGAAGCACATCAGACTCAGCTGAAAACATTTGAACAGCAGCTTACAAGACTACGTGAATATATCACAAAAATTATTTCCTCGCAATATATTTCTTCAAAAAATGTTTCTCACAGGTAATTACTTTCTTATAGTGTAGTTTTTAAAAAAGAGACCTAACTTCATAATACTTTTGCACCAAACAATTTGTTATTATTTAGTTTAAAATATTTCACACATCTTATAATACAGGGATGCATAATTGTTTGTAATCCTTCATTCTAATTTAATAAATTAAGTTACTAGCACAAGATGCAATTATATTACTTAAGATTATTTAATATGAACATTAATTTGTAATGTATATAACACCTATGAATGGAAATAATTTAACATAAATTGAATATTTTAGCTGTCACTATTTTTATTGAATAAGCTTTGTAATTGTCGAAGCAGGAATATTTTTTGGAGCAATGTCGAAGCTAATATTTTTTTAAGCCAAGTCAGAGTTTTGACGTTTGGCACACCCCTATATAAAGAATAACATAATATTTAAATGAAAGTAAAAGTTATTAATTTTGAACTATAAAAATATATTTTCCAACAATGTTGGACAAATAATTTTCTTTTGTCTCATTTATAGGTTATTTACCACTAATGTAATTATATAATTTTCAGGGTATATTAGAAGGCGACTGATGTACCCTGAAAATTACATAACTATGTGTTTTGTTATGTTTTAATTGTGAACTTTGAAGCCTTCAGTTTTCTGGTAAGGGGGCTTTCAAATATTACGTAAGCACATTTTTGGCAATTTTTAACCCCTCCCTCCCCCTTGTAAGCAAAAATAAGCAAATGCCTGACCCCTCTCCCCTCTTGCTTACGTAAAATTTGTCGACTTTTTTTCATTTGTTCACAGGAATAACGATTCTTTTTTTCATACAATTTTGCTTATAGCCTGGACAAGTAGTAAGATGCAATGACAAAAGAAATTAAAAATTAATGTAATTATTTATAAATTGCTGGTAATTATTAACATAGCAGTGTAAATTAATATTGTGCAATAATTAACAATTAACACTCGTATACAGTGAATTTAAATTTAAATTTACTGGTAATTGAAGTTATAAAAAAAGTATTATTAGTGAATACATGAATATTATATTTATAAAAAAAAACACCCTAAACTCAATTTAATCTGATGACCAAGGTCCTTGAATCCACATCTCAACACTTTTAATTATTATGTTTCTATTTGGGGTGGGGGCTAGGTCAAGCTTTGGCTTACTTCTTTAGGCTTCTCCACTTTTTTATCGTCTAGCCACTCAGCATTTTCATTGTTGCCTTCCCTCAATTTTGACCGTCTTTCTCTGTCTTACGTAAACATTGTTCTGACCCCCACCCCCTTGTCAGCAAAAATAAGCAAAGCTCCCCCTAAGGTGCTTACTTAATATCCCAACACATGATTTACAAACCAAACTGGCCTACACGAGATAATTACACCAAATAATAAATTCCTAATATGTCAGTTGGTGTCAAATCCAATATAACCACAATTTATAACAAGGCAACTTCATATTAATTATATCATGTGAACTAATTACTCCACTATCTCTGTACATGTATTGGTGGCTGTGCACTTGAGATTCATTGTAAATAGTATTTTCTAGTGACTGACAATACTCTTATTATAAATATACTACAATATTTGTTTCAGTTTGAGTGAGATGCGTGAATTGCACAGAAAGCTGTGCGGTGAGCTAGGTAAACTGGAGTCTTCCCACAAGAATGACCTAGACACAGACATGAAGTCAGCGAGGGAGAAGTCATTTGATGTGATGAGGCAGTTTTGGGCAAATGAGAGAAAGCAAGCTTTTCTTAAAATGAACCTTGCCATTCAAGCTATATTGCTGTGCTGAGTGTTTTAGCAGTTTGTGTATAGAGGGAGATCTGCCAGATATGTGTATATATGGACAGAAAGTCTTTTTTTTTATTATAGTATAAATAATATTAGGAAAATATGTGAATGCTATCTTGAGGTGGGATGGAAGGGAACACAATTCAAGGTAAATATGTTTGCAGTTTTTATAACCTAAAATCTTTTTGGCCAAAATAAACCAAATATTGCTTCAGTAGATATGTTTAGTTTAATTTTCTACACATAGTATTTTCAACAATTCCTCTATATTTTTCATGAGTATTTCTTAATTTTAGTGGGATTTTTTAAATCTTTGTTTAGAAATTTTTACTCATCTGCCACTATGTTCATGCCAAATATTCATGTGTTGATATAGGTAGTTAGAAAATTAAACTAAATGTTTCTTTTAAAGCAATTAATTCTTTATATTGGCCCTTTTTTATATAAAAGCTGTAAAATACAGACCTTAACTCATTTATAAGAGCTATCCGCGGAAATTTATTTTGGCGGGCTTTTAAAATTCAAAATAATGTTAATGTGTTCTGTTCAATATAGTGTATTTATCATATAGTCCTATATTTAACCATGCAAATAGTTCAAATATACCTAATTTCTCCATACTCAGTTTTCATAACACCTAATGAATGCTTTATTAAATCATCAAAGAGTATCATATAGAGTAACTGAATTATCTCAATAAGTGTTATTTTGACATTTTAAAACAAATTTGGGGAAGGAAGGACTACAACCCCACACCCTCCCCAAGAAAAATTGGGCATATTGGTAAATTGTAAAACTCCTCACGCATTCAATCATCTATCAAAAAAATTGTAAAAAATGTTGTTTCTAAAAAAAATCTAAACACAGGAATAGAACGCAAGACCTTTGGTTTAATGTGCCAAAAGTCCTGTGTTTGATTCCTGTGTCTAGGTGTCATTTTTCAATTCTTATTTGAATGGATATCTTTTAACACTTGTAAATTTGTACTAAATAACGATTTCATTGCCTGTATTGGCTGTACCACCATATCAAAAAATCACAATTGTAATTATATACATTTATTTTTATTTTTTGCTGCAATAAAAAAATGTAAGTTTCATCTATATTTTAATAGTATTTGGGGTGTTTCAAGTTTTCTACAAGACATTTACTCATGATTATTGGGCTTATAGACCTTGTTCATGTAAAAATGATGGACCCTTTATGGATTGATGTATAATAAATAGATTTAATATTTCTGTGGGACGTAATAGCAATATCATAAAAACAAAATAGCACAAGTTACCAAATCTATCAAATATTCAAATAAATGTCAGTGTGTCTTCATTTTATTTCAATAGCTACCTACTTTTTAAAAAGGGCATCAGTCCCTTTATATGCTTAACACTTTAAGTACTTGATGTTTACACATCAATCTAGCTCAATATGATATGTTAACATAAATATAATTTGGTTAATAAACTTTCAAAAAGTAGTTTTTAAAATACATAGGTACCTATTTAAATTTAAGTATGTTTGTTCCTATCTAAGCCGAACTTAACTATCCTTTCAAGTTGGCTTCCTTCACTAACACTTACTTTATATTACTGTACAGTGTTTAAACACTATCTTACTATACATTTCCAAGCCATTAGGCTATAATTCATTTTATTATGTAAATTTAAACTTAAACACATACAAACACATACACAATTCCAGCAGTGAAACAAATAATTTATATTACACACCGAGCAAAAAAATTCCACAACTAAAATAGAATTGAACACTTCTTGGCCATCACTAGTAAGGTATTCAGTCGTTTGGTTGGCGTACCTAATCAACATTTGTGGCTGAGGGGTATTTGAGTCATCTTCTGACATATCTCGCATCATAATATCCCCATATTATCCTCATATGATGACTACATACATTATACAATTGTCAGTTTCAACTGCTTTTTTTTTTTGCTTAATGTAAACACAGTATCAACATTTCATAGGATATTTGATATTTCACAACTGATACTGTAGCTACACAACCTTTTTTAATGAAGTACTCTCAGTAATAAGTCTAACAGCGATGATACCCAAAAATGTATTATGAGAAAAGTCCTACCAACAAAAGGCAAGGAATTTATTTAAAAACATGATTGGGGTTGTAGGTGCTATGAACTTTAGAAGATTACATTAAGCTACTAGTCAAAGCATTAAAAAAGAACACAAAAAAATATGTGCTCCTCTTTCATTGTAAAAGCCATATTTTGTTCCCCCCCTCCTCCGCTTTGATTGTTTCTACCTTTCTTTCTTTAACTTTTTTCAATACTATCTCAAACAGTGAAAAGAGTTTTTCCTTAAAAACATATATCGTTAATAATATTTTTCATAGATGGCTTAGAGCCCCTAAATAACCCGTCTCATTCTGGTCCTGATGTGTAACTTTTTTACAGAGCACTTTAAAAAAAATGTATACCTGCCCTAAACACCTCAATTTACAAAATCTTAAATCTTATTCATCACATTTTTAATGTTGCATTTCACATATTCATGTCGAAGAGTATGTAATCTTGCTTTAATTTGTTCCTATAGCTCTTCCTTGTGTAAAGATTTTCTCTAAAGAGTTAAATATTTATGTATATTGTAATGTTTCTCTGATCTATGTATTAAAAATATTTTTATACATAAGGAACCATTTCTTTTACTACAACTTCATCATAGTTTTCTATTATTACTCATTTAAATAATGATTTATGTTTATGAATACCCACAAATTTATTTTTAAGGCATGTTAATACTTATTGAAGTAAATATCTACCCCAACTTTCCACATTATATGCCTTTCTCACCATAGCATTTAAAAATACTCAATATGAATGTTTAATCAAGATCTTTGTAAAATTGAAAATAAGATTTCTTACGTGTTATTGAATTACTTAAAGTACAATAATTGTGGATCCTTGGTATCTGACACCTTAGCATACTCGGTAGAGTCTTTGTCTACCGAGTTAAGGGTCCCGGGTTCAATTTCCAGCATGGCCGAAAAATTTATCATTCATGAATTGTGGGTTTACCCTTTCACAATACTGAATTAATGGCCAGGGGCTGGATGTTGTGTCTGTCCTAGTATTAAGTTAGATTGTAAGGCATATGAAGCTACGACAGGACTAGCAAACCGGCAGTGGAAAATATATAGCTTGAATAAAATACTGACTCAAGCCACAGGCTGGAAACAGTAATGGATGTAAAGTTGTGGATCCTCTAAACAAACACATCAAAACTTTGAGAAATTTAATAATGTAGGGGTTAAAACAGTATTTTTGAAAATACCTTGTTATTGCATCAAAATGAAATTATGTGTTTGTAAAAATACACAAAACAACAGTATTATTGTTATTATTATTATTATTATTATTATTATTATTAATAGTAGTAGTAGTAGTAGTAGTAGTAGTAATAGTATTATTTCTATTATAATATTACGGCCCTCAATATTCAAATGGTCTAAGGTAGTGGATCCAACTGGCGACCTGCGCTCACTGAAAATGTGGCCCTCACAGTATCCTGGAGGAAAATTAAAGGAAATCCTCGGTGGCAGATGTGAAATAGCTAATGATTTGAATAAAATTATTTAAAAAAGCTCATGATTGCATTTTACTATACAATTATTTGATTAATAAAAATATGTATAAATACATATCTATAATGCTAAGTGATTTTGTGAAAGTGTGTGTATGTTTATATTTCATAATACATTTTTGAGAGATTAATAAACCTATTTTTAGCAATAAAATTTGAAATACTCGGCATCAGCGTAGGCAGTTTAAGCTCAGCTATCCCAAAAGGTTTAGAAAAAGAGAGAAAAGATCCCTTTATATAAAACAGATGTAAAATTGAAAGTTAAATGGTCATTTTTTAAAGCCTAGTGACATGTAGCAAGTGCGCAAAGCGAATGTATCAGTCCCTTTTGGCAAGATAATCTGATACCTTTCCGCCTAACGCATCCAGAGAATCAGGCCTGCGGGGAGCTATGAGGGTAATGCGCGCGCATCTGTTCATAACAGCCACCGAAGGCGACCGGTAAACTGGCCATCCCCAACTTGTGTATTTTACATTCTGAGCATTCAGAGTGTGTTTCAAAGAATGTTTATTTCAGTGTAGATTAGTTTAGTTTTGTGATTGTGACTTGAACTTTATTATTGTATTGAGTTGTTTTAAATTTCGTATTATAAAATGTATTAGTAATGTGTTAAGATGTAGTGTAGGTAACATATAAAAAAATAGGAGACGCTGCAGATATCAACAATGACTCGATACAGTTAACTTTTTGTTAAATAATTCTACCGAGGCTTTGTCTTTTGAACGAAAAGTACATAAAAAAGTAAAAATAGCAAGACCATAATTAGATATCTCACAGAAGGTTTAACAACCAATAAAAGAATTGTTTATATTTATTATTATTATTATTATTATTATCATTATTATTAGTAGTAGTAGTAGTAGTAGTAGTAGTATTAGTAGTAGTAGTAGTAGTAGTAGCAGCAGCCATAGTAGTCGTAGTAGTAGTAAACTGTTTAACTTCATAAAAATTCCATTTTTGACATAAGTGTGCCCCTTTATGAGTGTTCATGACTCACCTTACCCAAAAATTATCATCACGCTACACCATTGCTTTCAACCAAAAATACTATTTCTTTTAAGTATTGAAAATAACTGTTTATTAAGTGTTGTTTGTAGGCCTATATAGAGTTGCTGGAATCACTGAATATATCTTCTGCCTGGGGTGTGCAAAGTGATTTACAGATTTGGCCCTTGGAATGAAAGACCTTGGACCACGCTGGTCAAGTTTTCTGATGCAGTTTTTTTCTAAATAGTTTTCCACTTTGCCTGTATACAAATGCGAGTACACTTCCTCTAACTTCAATATTTCTCATCCTTAACAGCATTGTCTGTAACTTGTATGGGTATTGAGATGCAGTGACAAAATTAAATTATTATTATCATTATTATATTATTATTATTGTATTGTACATTACAATATAAAACGTGTTAATATAATGGTGTACATACAATATACATATGTGTAATATACAGAAATGCAGTATAGTACTGAACATATAATATTCTATTGATTCGAATAACACGTTACTTAATTGGAAAACTAACAAACACAGCACTTGTAAAAACACCACAGCACAACTGTTCCCCTCAAGTTACACAAACTAAGAGATTATACACTTGAATGACCTTTGATTGTGATGAATGGTACCAACAACTGTGTGCACATGCGCGTGTCGAGTTATCGAGTGTTAAGTTTCCGAGAGACTACGGTATTAATGAAAATTAGACAGAAATATATCAAAGGTAATCTAACTAAATTAAAACCATCTTAATATAAAGTTAAACTTCTAATTTTAGATCTCCCATTGTTATTTCATCAAAATTAATATATTGGCAGTCCTAGTTTACTGACAAAAGGAATGGACCTGTTGTAATATGTAGCAAATAATAATAATAATAATAAAGTAAACAACAACTAATGTATAATACATTAAAAAATTAGGAATGTGACCTTTGAACCCTGAAATAGCCAAAACCTTAAAAATATTTTTAATTAGAGGACTCTAGATTCCATCAATTTTCAAGATTTATAAAAAAAAATCAAATTTGGAATTGGAATTTGTTTTAGAGCTGTTGCTTATTGATGATTTGGTCTAACATAATTATAGGAAAAAGTTAAAAACTAGACCCCAAACCATTAATTTGCCATCTAACTAGATGTATGATTACTATAATGAATGCATTTTAACAAAATATGTTAATATTTAGTAATTTATTTTTCTAGAGTTGACCTCGATGGTCTTTGAGTAAAGTGTTTGTCTCAGGACCCAATGTTTATGGGTTCAAACCCAGCAGGGGTCAACAGATTTTTCTTGAGCAGTAAAAATTTGTAGTGCAATTTCCTTCTGAGGAAAAATAGTCATCATTCCCATGTAAATTGTGACATGTAAAATAACTCTTAAATAAAGTCATCATTCCCATGTAAATTGTGACATGTAAAATAACTCTGGGAGATATGTGAAAATACCTTTCTCAGTAAAATTGGTAGGCCCTTTCACTCTCGCTCATAGAAATTTTTGTGTACTGATATAATCAGTCAGTTCAGAAAGTGCACATTAAATACCTCAAATAAATAAAGTAAATTTTTCTGTTGCAACTTAAGAATTAACTATATAAAAAGAAACCTCAAGTGCATTTTCTAATATTCAGATTAATAAACTAGTAAGTTTGATCCAACACTAAAAAAATAAAAAAGTAAAAACTACCTGTTTACTTTCTTTACTTATGATACCACAGTATTAATATAATGTAAAGAATCCATTTCTGAAAATATCCAGCCTGTATGAATCCCTACACTTTACTTTCTAACATAATGACACTCTCTAGCTTATCGTTTACACAAATCTCATCTCTAGAGTAAAGACTGGTATAGCTGCCAACAGCAACATTAACTCTACTTTGACAGCTGCCCACCCATAACTATCAAGATATCACTCCCATTCATCTTGGTGATCAGAGCCAAACACATATTCTCTGATGATGATGATGATCTAGCTAAGTACAACATAAGACTAAAAGAGTATTTTGTCAATAGAAGCTATCCAAAACACTGCCTCAAAACAAATAAACTCGTAATAGTACAAATAAAAAATAAGCCAGCAAAAAAACATAACATCAATTCCTTTGGTCCCCACATATCTTAGTTTCCACAAACTAAACAGCCTCTTTAAAACCTAATTCTCACTACTCCAAACAACTTCGTTGAAGCTCTACACACAACTTATAAAACAGCCTCTTTAAGTTTACGCAATACACTTGTATGACCTAAACACCTGAATCCAACTTTAGAACCTGGCCTCGAAATCTCCTCTCCCATGCAACCACATCACCTTCAAAACTTTCCCCATCCATAAGACAGTCAACTATCTCTCTAGTAACAGAAATAGCCTATAAAAGGCCATCATCGAACCTGCAGCCCTGAAAATATGAGCTACCAGTTAGAACGTACTTTTTTAATCAGTGTATTATTACCTGTTCAGGTTATATACATATAATGATGATTATTCTTAGGGGGTAGAGATGAGAAAAAAAATTAATTTGCTTGGAAGGAGAGTGGAAAAACATTCAGGGAAAAAATTCAGTAGATCCGACCAGGATTCGAACTCCTATCTCCCGATCATCAGCAGGCCAGTCTAACATGAGAGTGACACCGGGTCATTAGAATGCTCTCAATGACAGACTCAAAATCTAGAACCTACCACAGAAACATTAAGAAATATAGTGAATGGTCTCTTGCCAAGACACCAAAGTTAAAATCCAAGAAAAACATTTGCCTCACTTGCTGATAGACATGGTTTGAACTTTGATCAACGCTGCAGTGCCAATGTACCTAAATATCTCGATAAGAAACACCTAGTTAAAATCCATCATAACTGAGAGTATGGGAATCGTTCATCAACACATTTATAAATTTAGACAAGCCCCAGACTTCAACCCAACTCTACTATCTTCATGCCCATGTTTTTCAATATATCTGCCTCCAAGTCTTTACAGTGAAATCTGAACCCAAAGAAAGTCATGCAATCCAATTTATAATGGTGAAAGCTAAAGAATATTTTGTGTTTATAAATAGTATATGTTCTAAGATTTTGAAAGCCAGTGACCTTCCACAAAAATAAGTTGAGCTCTTATTATTTTAGTAATTCCAACAGCTACGACGAGGTGTGGGGGTACACATTTCCATCTGATTTAATGTAATTCCTCGTAGGAGGATAATGTATGTAAAAAGTATAATTGACAAAATTAGTGAAATATAGTCTTCAATAGCAATTATACTAGTATTAAAATGTATCTATTGAAGTTGTTGGGGGTACTATGTCTTATTCATAGTCCCGCTACGGACAACAGTCATAAAGACCCGCGAGCCACCAGGCCTAGGCCATTTATTTATTAATCATACAAAGCATACATCAAGATATGGTTAATACAATATCAAGGTTGGTGTTGTCGACCTCGACCAAATCTTTGGTGGATTCATTTCTGTTATCTTGTTCCATCATGTGGTTGAGGATTCCTGCCGGGTTCGTTCTCATCTTTGGTGGTGTGGTGCCTCTGATATGGTGTGTTGGTGGTGGAAAGTTTGGTCTGATGTGTGCCAAGTATAATTTGTGGATACATCCCTTAATTCTAGTAGTAATTTTGGAAATTGAAAGCTAATGAAGTGATTTGGTATAGTGTGATGGCAATGCATATTTTTTTAAATTAAAATAAGTGATTATACATTGAGTTGGCAGTGTATATCCTTTTTCTTCTTTATACAAGAGATGATTTTATGTATGTCTTAAACTTAGGTCTTCTATGAAATATAACAGCTTTATTACAATCGTGGCTAAAACAATCCTTACTTAGTTTGACATATTTTTATAACTACTACTTTGGGCTATCCGCATATTTACACTAATGTGGTAGCGATTAAAAAAGTAGAATTTAGAGGAAATTTAGCTAAATTTGCATGAAGGGAGAGTATAAAACCATTAAAAAAACTAATTACAACCGACCAGGATTCGGACCTTGATCTCTCCAGCTTACTAGGAGAATAACGCATGTTAGAACATTCAACTATCGAAGTGAGTTGTTTTAACATTTTTACTCATGTAGTTTTAACAGACAGCCTTTATTCTGTACTCCACACCTGTATGGGCTAAAGAGCCAAGAATGAGTAAGGTGAAATTTAAAGAAAGTTTACCCACATTTGCATAAAGGTAGAGTTGTAAATCATTTAGGAAAAGTCACCTTAGTACACCTGACTGAGATTTAACATCATCAGCAAATCAAACAAGATGAGTCTAACACCTTTCTCCATGTACCCGCCAGTGCAGGTTATATTATTATGTCGCCACACTATACGGTTGAAATAAATTCCAAATTAAGCGGTGTGTGATAGTATTTATTTTTCACCCCGTCATTATCTTAATGAGATAGGGATGTAGATGGTATAGTTTGAGAAGAAATGTACACACATTTGCGTGTAAGGCAAAGAGAACTTAGAAAAAAACTCCTTTTCACCCAAACTGGATTTGAACCCTGATCTACCCGTCACTAGCATTCCATTCTAACACCAAAGTGACGTGCTAGACCATATGACCACCGATGCAGATTGTGATATAACTAAGATCTTTAGAAATTTTAGACTTGATTTTTGCAAAAGTAATCACCTTATGAAGTGTGTTTGCGAATTTCTGTGAACCTTTAGATATGTGTTGGAATTTTCCAGTGGAATGACAGGTTTAGGTTTGGTTGGTAATTGATATGACCCCCTCCAAGGGGTTGTCGTACCTGATCGTTGAGTTCAAGAGCGGAGATTGAGACAAGCCAGGGTGTCAACCCAGACTGATGAAGAATGATAACACTGCTCGTTCATCTTGTGCCGTCATTCGCTGTCTTTCAGCCCAGTGTAATGCACTGTAAACTCGCTGATAAGGTGGACCACACTGTTATCGGATCACTTTATTATACTCGCCTACACCACTGCACCTTCGCCAATAAAGTTCTTCGCGAGGTGTTAAAATACTTGATGTGGAACTTCTTTCATAAAACATTTTTTTAAGAAGCCGTCTATGTAATTAACTCGAGTTTTGCGCTCATTAAAGTTACTAGTCTATATTTAATAGTATTATTTTCTTTTTAAAGACTTGGCTTCCTAAACTTTACAGAAGAATAAGAAATTAATGGAAGACGTCACCCGTATCGCTGGGCACGTGAATTAAGTTGTCAACGTTGTATAGTTTGGTTTGCTGGTGACGGGGCTGTAGGGAGTTGAATCTCAGCAGAGAGGGTGATTTTTAATTAGCCCAGTGTAATGCACTGTAAACTCGCTGATAAGGTGGACCACACTGTTATCGGATCACTTTATTATACTCGCCTACACGACTGCACCTTCGCCAATAAAGTTCTTCGCGAGGTGTTAAAATACTTGATGTGGAACTTCTTTCATAAAACATTCTTTTAAGATGCCGTCTATGCAATTAACTCGAGTTTTGCGCTCATTAAAGTTACTAGTCTAGATTTAATAGTATTATTTTCTTTTTAAAGACTTGGCTTCCTAAACTTTACAGAAGAATACGAAATTAATGGGAGACGTCACTCGTATCGGTGGGCACGTGAATTAAGTTGTCAACGCTTGCTGGTGACGGGGCGGTAGGGAGTGGAATCTCAGCAGAGAGGGTGATTTTTAATAAATGGTTTTTCACTATCCCTATACTCAAATGCGGGTACACTTCCTCTAAATGTTACCTTCCTCCCCGATTAGTATAAATACATGAATAGGCCGGGCGTCGCACAAAAAAGAGACGTAATATTTTTTGGATATTAAAAGCGTAGAATGACTGGCTATGGAATTAGAAATCCCGGATTTGATCCCTGACGTTGCTAAAAAAAAGTTTTGTAGTGCTTTATTAATAGCTGGAGGACTGGGTGTTTATATGTTCTAGAACTAAGTTAGTTTGTGAGTCGTATGATGATATAGTCAATTGGTTCGAATTCCGTGATGCCCATGATAAGTACCAAAATAACTTTTGATTACTATTGGTAGAAAATTAAACTAAATGTATCTACTAAAGCAATTTTTGTTTTTGCTATACAAATGATGAAATAAGAACCTTAAATTGCGTTCCCTTCCGTCCCACCTTAAACTTTGAAGTTGAAAAATGGCACTTTCTCATGTAACATAGAAGATGATACATTTTTCTTTTAATAAGGAAACGATTTTTAAGCTTAAGAAGTAGATGCAGATGTGGTGTATACGGACCTTGTATTTAGTTTATGAGATCAAGTGGATATACAGTTATATAAAATAATGTTATGGCCATCACGCCATTTTATCACAATTTGAAATTAAAAAATTGTGTCCCTAGTAAGTATCACTTTCCTGAAGGCATAATTTACATATTTAACTTTTTATTTAGCGTCAAAAATTACATATTTTTAAAGGCATTATGCGTCCATAAATCTACCTTTACACTTGTTCAACTCAAAATGGACTTATATCAAATATGTGGAATGAAACATGCAGAGAGAAAAAGGGCGCACCTTAGTTTTATTTAGAGAGTTCTACTTTATTGGAGATAATTCTTCAAACATACATGGCATATTCCTGCGAAATAAAGCTTCCATGTATTGTTCAAAACAATATCTTTTTAAAATTCATGTCTTACTACTCATCCGAGATATCAAGATTTAACTACACTAAAGAGTATGGATAAGGAAGGTAAAAAATAAGAGCAAATGTCCCCACATTTGCGTGTAATGAGGTGTGAACACTATCTAGGAAAATAACACCCGATTGGGGTTCAAATCTTGACCTTAGACCTACCTCCCAAAATCGGCAAACCAGTCCCATCGCACGGTGGTAGGAGAGTCTTTTCACACTGGAACACCGGTGACAGTCATCAGCAGGTCCTGGACTTTGATGACCTAAAAATGATCAACAAATTATCTAAAATTTCTTTAGATTTACAAAAATAAGGACTTATAATATAAACAATAACTTGCAATTAATACACACGAGTAAATCAAACACTCACTTTACGAATGGAAATTATAACATTTAATGTAATTAGCAACTAAACTCTTGCATTCTGTTTGATTTATAAGTAACTTCTTCAGAAACAATAGCTACCCCCTCACACCACAACCCTTTCCAGCCTAGTTGCAGTGTTTTAACAGGAATGTGTATTTTACAACCAGCCAAGAAAAGAGGATACTAAATGGTTTGTCTACGTTATTTTCTCAGTCCAACAACTGTGTTTCGAAAAAAAAAAGCTTTGTGTAGTTATGCATTTATAAAATATCGATAGTATTTAAAAATATTCCTATTCAAGATAGTAGCCTAAAAATAACTCATAAATGCCTAAAAATGAGTCAAACAAAGAACATTTGATCTAAAGATCCAGGATGGTAAAAAAAAAGTTCACATAAACCTATAAATAAAACGTTTACCCAACCAGGGGATCATGAACAGAATGTATGTGCACATGATCATCGTTTGTGATGTACGTACAAAAATTAACATGTCATAAAAATCCGGGTCCTAGTCATCTATGACCGTCACCGGTGTTTGTGGTGAATACTAATAGGAGACCAGCGTTCGACACTTCATTACCAACCAACTGGGTGACATTTCAGGTTTATTTTCAATACTTAAAATTGACTCAAATTATTAGGAACTATTATTACATATGATTTTAAATAGAAAGAGGAGAATAATGAGGAAAAATTGTTTTCTCGCACATCCTCTGCCACGTGATCGGCTTGAGAAAGGCTCGTTCTACACACTATTTGACGATCTGAGGTATCCTAAATGACAGGACGATTTCTACATCACCTATAAAATCTTCAGTGACAGTCAAACTAGATTCATGATTAAGGTGCGGCCGAAGGGAGCGCAAGTATTTTTTTACAATTTTTATAGAATTGAAATGTTTTGACCAAAATAAATCAAATGTTTCCCCAGTAACAAAATAGAGTTTAGTTTTCTGCACATGCTAATATCAACAGATCTTTAATATCTGTCAAGGGTGTCTTGGAATTTTGTCAAAACTTTTTAAATAAAGAGAAAAGGTTTTGACAAAAATTTAGGTCATCCTTGACAGATATTCAAGATCTGTTGACATTAGCATGTGCAGAAAACTAAACTCTATGTTGCTACTGGAGAAATATCTTATTTATTTTGGTAAGGGAGCGCAAGTATTTTTTAATTTTTTTTATAGAATTGAAATATTTTGACCAAAATAAATCAAACGTTTTCCCAGTAACAAAATAGAGTTTAGTTTCCTGCACATGCTAATATCAACAGATCTTGAATATCTGTCAAGGGTGTCTTGGAATTTTGTCAAAACTTTTTAAATAAAGAAAAAAGGTTTTGACAAAAATCTAGGTCATCCTTGACAGATATTCAAGATCTGTTGATATTAGCATGTGAAAAAAACTAAACTCTATGTTGCTACTGGAGAAATATATTATTTATTTTGGCAGTGTCTCAGTGTGAAAAGCTACAACTCAAAACTCAAGGGCTGATTTCACACCAAAAACAATCAAGTCCAGTCGCGTCAGACGCTCCTTGATTCAACTGACCGGTTCAGCGTGGTTTTATAGGAAGGAGCATCGAATAATTTCATACCAAACACGTCCAACCCAATCCAAACAAGGCAGTTAAAGACTGCTCCCGACTCGACCAGTCTTGTGTTCACTTCACTACTGTTTCTGTTTCATTTCGGCCAAAGTTTCCACACGTTTTTAATAATGCTTCACTATTTCATAGTTAGAAATATTATTTAGATTGAAAACAAACTGTCTATGCTCATACGAAAGTGGTTGTATTGGATCACTGCGTAAATCTAGAAATAGATGGTTGAAAGAACCGAACGTGTTTCTACTCAAATTAATAGAACAACCTAAAATAAGAAATTATGAGTCCATCCTATTAATTTAAGGAGACATACGTTCAGTTCTTTCAACCATCAGTTGCCTGATTTACTCACTGTTAAATCACGATAGACTGCCTCTATCACCCAGTGGTAATTGTTCCCGGCTACAGATACAGAGGTCCCGGGTTCGATCCCCAAAGCTTCCAGATATTTCTCTGATGCAGTGGGCCTGGCACGGGGTCGACTCAGCCTCGTTGAGGTTAAATGAGGAACTACTTGAACGAAAAATTAAAGGCTCCGGTCTAGAAAACTAAGATTAACGGCTCACCACATGACACCCTCTATCCACAGTACTTGGCACTATTTCCGCCAACATACGTGGGCCGCTCGTTGGCATAGCTCACTTGCAAGCTGGCACCATAGTTTTTTTTTATCCCGATGACCACCAGAGTGGCTCAACCTATGCTGCAACTCTGATCTTTTGATTCTAACCCGACTATAGAAGTAGGCGCAGAAAGAAAACTGCAACGTCTCCCACCACCCAGTCTCTACACAACCCCGTCATTCTGCACGTAATCAATCACCCGTCTCATCCCTCATTCCGCGCGCCACCTTCGGCCCGCCTCGGTACAAAACGCTGATATCATGCAAATTAACGTCCCATCTAAACAAACAACTCGGAGAGCTAGCCAAGCTCGAATATCAATTCTCAGTCGCGTGCACAAGAAGACGAAAGAGAGAGAGAGAGAGAAAAAAATAGTCCCTGAGAAGCTTTAGTCAAGTGATTTATATCCTTCAGAATGGAACAGCAAGAATCTGTTCAAATATGATCCAGGATGAAATATAGCTTTGATTACTGGAGAGGAAACTTCGTTTTTAGTGCTCCTTAAACGAGATTATGTGTGTAAACAACTTCAGGAGGAGCAAGCAAGATATAAACGGTTTTCAGGTTCACGCAACTTTT
>CABFWB010002076.1:87984-124209 GCA_902151455.1 Timema bartmani | reverse complement strand
ATTCCGTTCAGAAATCTTACGAGTTTATAGAAAGAGAGAGAAAGTCTGTGCGGTGTGCCGTACCATTTATTTTTTTAAGATTAAAATTTTTAAACATTGCATGATATTGTTATTTGACATGCTTTCAATATGACGTGAGAAATAAACACATGGTTATTTATTCCAAAACTATTTATTTACACCAGAATTATATCAATAACTTGACATGAGCGCAGCAGCAGTAATAGCTAAGGATTTTATAGGTCTCAGTGAGTTTTCAAGATTTTGCCTCTAACGGGAAAATTAACCGCCCTTTTACTATATGGCAGATTTGGCGGAAAAGGGAATAACATATAGAAGTTCATAATAGTTTGTTTCGTGAATATTTTTAGCGAAACTTAAGCTGTTTGCAAATTTTTTGAGAAAACCAGAAACTGTGTCTCCATTTAATTCAATATGGTGGCTTTATTTATGATCCCACAAAAAAGAGTTTGAAACACAAATTGTTTGTAATTATACGACAAACACTTTCGGGCCCTTCAAAATATTTGATATTTTCCACGGTTCTCTCTGTTATTAGAGAAAATATGGTTTTTGTTCGCCATTTTCCAAGATGGTGGCCTAAATATTTCGGACACAGCTTGACTATTCTTTCACTACTTTAATCACAATTTTGTTTCACCCATCAGTAATCAATTTAGTGGTTCACTTAAATTATATTAATTGGAAATATTCAATTTTGAACCAGAATTCTATTTTAATTAAACAACTATAGTCCAAGTTATTACGTAATATTTTTTTGAAACGAAAAATATTAATTTCACATTATCTAATTGTATCTTAGTTTTAAAGTGTTAATTATGATCAAATGATTGTTTCTTTCATTTAAACATTTAATAACATAATAATTCATTTAAACTTTATTAATATATATTATTTCACTATATATCATTAAATATAAGAAATTATATCAAAACTAATAATTTAGTTCTCAAAGTAGGACCAATTAAATACTTCAATTAAATTGACTAGGCTATTAATACAAATGTTGATGAATATTTTTTGTATTAACTAATATTATTAAAACTTTGAGCTGGCTTACATTATTTTCAAACCATAAAGTTCTGAAATACACATTTTAAAGTTATTTTCAAAGCATATAATAGTTATTTATCTCTTATTTTTCAATAAAGCTTGGTTTTAAAAATTATTTTAACATTGATAATGTATAAAATATAGTGATATTTTGTGAAGAACATACCCAAACTCAGTTGTTCAATAGTAAAATTTGCTTCATTCATGTGGAATAATTCCAAATCCAAAGTTGAGCTATCATTTTTTCTTGGACTTGATGATTCGGATGAATTGAGCTTATCTGAAAAGATTTTCATGTTTAAAATATATTGATATATATTTATCACTCAATATTATATTAGGTATATTTAGTATTAAATATCAATATTTGGTTTTCCCTTGGATGCGTAAATTAGCTATTATTCAAAAATAACATTTTTCGTTAAGAGTAAACAGTTTTAGGTGAAGCCTACAGTGGAGTATTCTGAGAAAATTAGGATTCGGTGGTCAAAGAATCTTAACCACCGTTGGCCAAGAAGGTCAAGAGATGCTTCCTCTGGAAATATTTAAACATGAGTACATCTAGTTTAGAACAATGTAACTCAAACATTTATGTTTTTTTCGTACTCGCATTCTATCTTGGGAAACTTCGCACCTCCCAACTCCCTTCGTCACTCTTTTTTGACTTATTTATATCTTTGTTTCAATATCCAAAGATTTATACTTTGCAATTCCAAGTTAACTATTTGATTTTATATCAATAATATGTTAAAACTTTTTCATACTACTAATCAATAAATTCTTATGAAATTTACAGTGCTCTATGCGAATTCCTGGAATTTCAGGGGAAGTGCGTTAAGTAAATTTCTGCCTTAGTAATCATTAAAAGATGCTCCAAATAGCTTTTAGAGACACTCATGTTTGTGCAAGCCTTTCGCCTACGGCAGTTGGGGGTCCCAAAACCCCACTTCAACTTTGGGGTTGCTACGACCTTGCGTTCCGGCACTGCTAAGTTTAAGACTACATCATTGTTTTTGATACAAGTTTTTGAAAATAAAGTTGATTCTTATGCTCTTTGGTTGATAAAGATGTTTCTCTTTTTCTAATTTTTTTTCTGTAACAGTGTTCCTTGTTCCTAATGCCATAGAGTCAGGGGCGGCCTGAGGAAAATTTCGCGCCCGGGTGGTATTGCTTTTTGGCACCTCTCTACGTAACCGGTGGATAATATAGTCCATTCACCATAGGAGTGTAGGTAACTAACAGCTAGCAAAAGTTAGCAGATCAAATCTCATGTCTTCATTTGCCAAACCATATTATCTGCAATGACCATAATATGTTGATTTATTGTCACTTTTGGCAGTCATAACTTTCACGAAAACAATTTTATATTTAATTTGGTTTTTCTTTTGGCAGTTCTTAAATCTTCTGCTAGCTGCCAGCTATCACATTTATTAGGGTGATTGTACTCTTGGAAAAATATTAAAATAATCCCCAAACCTAACGACTCAAAACCTAACGTAGCCTGGGTGTGATAGTAAAATAATTGAAGGGGAAACTCCACAAATGTTAAACATAAGTTAAACGTTTCACTTCGAGATTGTACAAAACTGTAAGGATTATAAATATAACTATAAGAACCTGTTTTGTAGACAATGTCAACCTCTATTTTTTATTGTAAGTTTAACTATCACTTTGACATAATGAATGGCTTACGTTATAATTGCAAAAAAAAAAAAGTTTTAGGGTGCCATTATTTCAAGCTGGCAAATGTCAAATAACTTTTTAAGAGTGGCATTAGATTCTATTTTACTCACCACAAAATTAAATTAATATGTAAAATTTCATGTTAGTATAAAAAATTGAACGTTTGTTAAGCTTAGCAACTTCATTATCACACCCTGCTTACGTTAGGTTAGAAGTTATATGTTTGGGGATTATTTTCATATCACGCCCAGGTTACGTTAGGTTTGAGGACTATTTTCATATTACGCTCAGGCTTCACTAGGTTAGAAGTTGTTAGGTTTGGGGATTATTTTCATATAACGCCCTGCCTACGTTAGGTCATGTATAGCTCTGTTTGGCACCCCCTCAAGCTGGCGCCCCGGGTAGCCGCCCGGTTCACACGTACCTTGAGCCACCCCTGCATTGAGTAAGTAACAGTGTGTATTATTTCATTTCACAAATCCTAACGAGTTTTTAGTATATGTCTATTTCAAAATAAAAGCGAGAGAAAGTCTGTGTGGTGCACCGTACCATTTATTTTTTATTACTAAAATACAAAATTACCTTTACCTCTATATGAGTAGGTTTGTGGACCTATAATTTCCAAGACACATTTTTTTGTACTATTAATATTATTATTTGAGTTTACCGACGTATCGGCACAACTAGAGGTCATCATTAAAATCATTCTACTCATGTTAATGTGTACAACAAGATCCATAATTTCTGAACCCCCTTTTTTTTAACAATCTATATGTACATGTGTGTGTGTGTGTGTGTGATTTCTCTAAAAAAATTACTAAACTAAAATAATTTGTTGAATGTTTTCAGGGGATAGAAATAATAGCTAAAACACACATGCCCACCCTCCCCTAAGTACATTCCTGGATGCGCCACTGAATCTTAATATCTTCAAAATTAAGTCTGCTATAAGTGGGAAAGGTCTTGTTTGTCTATAAAACATGAATAAAACTATTTAGAGAAATCCTTTTCACCTCTCTCCTCTTACAAAACCAACGTTATACAAATAGGTTTTATCAAATCAAGGAAACACTGTTTATGCAAATTATTTATAAAGTAAACATAATCAAGTTTACTCTATAAAAAAACTTTTAACCTAGATTAGCGGTTCCCAAACTTTTTGAACCGTGGAGCACTTTTTAGAAGAGAAATTCGTCACGGAGCACTATAGTTACTTTGATGCTAAAGGCATGCACATTCATTTGTTGCTATATTTACCTAACTACATTTTTTAAAGCTGCTAGTCGATATTTTATCGTACGGTATAGTAAAAGCACTAATTATTTTTAGATTTCTAAACAGCTTAAATTTTGATCCAAACTTAATTTTCTTTATCGAAAGCCATTGAAAATTATAACTTTGAATATCGTTTTTTCAAAACAACAATTTTGCACATAAGTGTCTTTACTATAAGGGCGACGATATTTTCACATAGACTCTACATAGATAGATACTATACTGAATTACAGCAGTATTCACGATGAAAGCGAATGTTTAAGCATTTGGGCATGTTAAACATCAAGTTTTATTTCATTATAAATGTTATTTTCTCCCTTAATTTCAGAGATACCGACGTATCGGCACAACTAGAGGTCATCATTAAAATCATTCTACTCATGTTAATGTGTACAACAAGATCCATAATTTCACAACCCTTTTTTTTAACAACCTGTATATACGTGTGTGTGATTTCTCTAAAAAAATGTACTAAACTAAAATAATTTGATGAATATTATCAGGGGATAGAAATAATAGCTAGAACACACATGCCCACCCTCCCCTAAGTAAATTCCTGGATGCGCCACTGAATCTTAATATCTTCAAAATTAAGTCTGCTATAAGTGGGAAAAGGTCTTGTTCGTCTATAAAACATGAATACAACTATTTAGAGAAATCCTTTTCACCGCTCTCTTCTTACAAAACCAACGTTATACAAATAGGTTTTATCCTATCAAGGAAACATTGTTTATGCAAATTATTTATAAGGTAAACATATTCAAGTTTACTCTATAAAAAAACTTTTAACCTAGATCATACAAATATATCACAGGGAACATTCTCAATAGCTCAGGTTTGTAGCTGACAGACAATCAGTGTCCAGTCAAGGGTTTTACCTGAACAGGATATGAATGGTGAGAAGGAAAGGAGAGTAGCGGGGTTTATAGGGAAAAAAAGATGGAAAGAAAGTGAATGCCAAAAAGGGTTTGAGGAGGAGAGGGAGAGGTGCTTCCGAAGACAGAGCAATCTAACAGGAAGCTACTGAACTTTTTCAACAGTTTAGACATGATTTAATTTGAAAATATAAAATTGTGTTAATATTTCTGTATTACAAATATTCGTCGTGTATGATAGAACAATATCTTATTCTCTATAACTTCAAAACTATAATCTTGTATTTCATGTTTAATTTAATTTTAATTTAATTGAAATTACGTCTAATTGGAAAAAATGTTAATATTATCTTGTAACTTTTTTATTAATATAGTTCATTTTAAATTTACAAGTTTAATATAGTAAAAAAAACGCATGTTGTTACCATAGATATTTTCTAAGCAATAGAGTAAACAACTTTATCGTTCTTATATAGTAGATATCCATCCGAATCTTAAACTATAACTGTAACCTGCTGTTCGGTGTTCCACCCTGTTTTTCAACCCAGATTTCCTGGGCATGTCTGGCCTTCAACCTTGAGACGTGTGTATCCCCCGCTCACCCCTGGATACGGAAGGTTTTTCCTTGTGCATTTGCAAGCTATAACGGGGTTGTTCAGAGCATCAATGATTACATTGCCCGTGCGTATCCCTACCACCAGAATTGAGATGGTATAAATAACCTAGGGGGCTGACAACACAATAACTGCTCTCCCATTTGTACTGAAACTACACAGAGAAGCATTTGGTAGTTTTCCAACTAACATAGTAGCTTCCAACTGGGGTTTTCTAAATAAAGAATTCATAAAATTCAAAATTTTCTAAAAATAATCTTTAATAGTTTGATTATATCTGTTAATATCACGTGGTGACTACCTAATCTTTACAATGACCCGGCCACTGCTGATTGGTCTTGTGTTTATTCTACTACAGAGGTTAATTTAGGCCAAATGAAAATCAAAACGCATATTCCTCAAATTACTATTCTTAATCCATCCAAATATCTGAATTGGGTTTCTTCTACTCTTAAATACTATATTAGGGAAAAAAACAACAATTTTTTCAAAAAGTTTGAACAAACATTTTTCTCACTTTCGTAAATTAGTTAAAACTATTTTGATTATAGACAGGGTCAATTGGACGAACTCAATAGAAAACAGTATTAAATGCAAACCCAAGGAATTTTGGAAATTTGTTAAAAATAATCATGTGAATAAAGTTTCCCGTCTAACATATAAATTAAAGGCAATATTATAGCGGATTCTTTATTAATTGCTAATGAGTTTGGGAACTACTTTCATTCCGTTTATAATCCAGCCTTTCCTTCTTACCCTGCCCCGTTATTGAAACTAGCGCGCCCTTGTATTCATGCCACATTACACCCTTGGATGTTGCTAATGCTATAAAAATAATTGAGTTCTTCTAGATGTGCTGGGGTAGATGGAATTCCAGGTTTTATTGTTAAAGGTTGTGCCAGATTTTTCAGCCCCTTGTTAGCCTATATCTTTAACATTAGCCTGTCAAATGAAACTTTTCTTTTTACATGGAAACAATCTGTTGTCATACCTATTTATAAAAAAGGGGTAAAAAAATGCTTGTAATTATAGACCAATTTCTCTCTTAAACACTTTCTCCAAATTATTCGAGAAAATTATACATGAGCATACTTTCTACCACCTTAAAAATAAACTTTCAGATAATCAACAGGGCTTTATAAAAAATAAATCTGTCACTAATTTATTAGAACATTTTGGGCATGTTGGCCCTCAAGTCTCTGCCCAAGGTCAGGTTGATGCTATTTATTTTGATCAAAGTAAGGCATTTGACTTGTGTCAGCATAGTATTATTCTCTCTTAACTTGGTAATTTTGGCCTTACCCACTCATATGTAAATTGGTTCAGCAGTTATTTGCATGAAAGATCATTCACTATTAAAATTGATTCACACACCTCCTAGATTTTTAGCCCCCTGTGGCATACCACAGGGTTCTAATTTATGTCGTCTTCTCTTTAATGTGTTTATTGATGATATTGGTAAATATTTGAACTCATCTAATTATTTACTCTTTGCTGGTGATGTAAAATTATTTTAAAATATCAAATCAATTGCAGATTGTATAGATTTACAAAATAATATAAATGGTATTCTACAATGGTCTTTTGAAAATGGTATGTCTATTAATAAATCTAAGACCAAATCTATATTTTTTACTAGGGAAACTAATCCTTTCTTTTTTACTTATAAATTGGGCAATGAAAACATAGTTCGCACCCTTTATATTAATGATCTTGGTGTTTGAACTTTTTCAACAGTTTGGACATGATTTAATTTGAAAATATCAAATTTTGTTAAAATTATTGTATTATAAATATTGGTCATGTATGAAAGAACAATATCTTATTATCTATAATAATATGATAACTTCAAATGTATATTCTTGTATTTCATGTTTAATTTAATTTTAATTTAATTGAAAGTATATCTAATTGTAAAAAGGTAAATATTAACTTGTAACTTTTTATTAATATAGTTCATTTTAAATTTACAAGTTTAATAATATTAAATCTATTTTTTAAAACAGTTACTAAAATGTTTTTCAAACTTTTTGCAGCCAAAAATAGAAAATGGAAAGAAAAAGTTACAAGAAACTAAGTCAAGCGCTAAACTAATTCAATGAAGGCAAGCACTTGTAAAGTAAGTGAAAGTGAAATAGAAATTCAATGTAACGTTGATCATCTGTTGAAACAGCGCTCATAGGAGGATGAAGACCACTCAGAAGATTTAATAAATATTAATGCCGATGATTCTAACACCACGAAAATTACTGATCACAGTGATGAAAGTTATGTGACTGATACAATCCAAGAAATGAATAATTCATGTGACAAATTGAAAGATCAAGCTAATTGGCCCAAAGTGCTAAACGCCACTGAACGTGATTTTATTATTTCGCAAGGACCAATCTCAACAGTATTAGACAGCTACCCTAGAGACGGTTTAAAAAGATCATGTTCAACGTATTTTATTATCGGCTTGCTTCCACCGACGAGAAAATTAGAAGACGATGGCTAATGTATTCCCAGTCTAAGGAAAGTGTATACTGTTTTTGCTGCAAGGTATTTAACACGGCAATCCCCAGCACTACATTATATGATGAAAATAGAAACTGTGATTGAAGGCACATCGGAAAAACTTAACCACTTAAAAGTGCTACGAAGAATGATTTGAAGCAGAAAGGAGGTTTAATACTGACAAGGCAGTTGATGACGAAAATCAAAGGTCAATTGCTCAGGAAAAAGAGCGATGGAAAAATGTCCTTACGCGAGATCTTGCCATATTTCCACCTTGCCCAACATAACATGGCTTTTCGAGGAACTCACGAAACCCTATAAAGAAAAAACAATGGAAATTTTCTCGGGCTCGTAGAGTTGATTTCAAAATTCAATCCTGTTATGAAGGAACATATTTCCCGAATTCTGGAGAAAGACAATCTCAGATGTATAGCATATTTGGGAAAGAACATTCAAAATGGAATACATAGGGTCTAGTTTTAAAATGACCATACATAGTATTCTCCACAGTTTTTTCAGATGGTGATGGGGATAGGTGGGGGAGGGGCTTGCAAAATGTGAGCTTTGCACACACAAATCTTTTGCCTTAGACCAGCCCTGCTTAAATCGATTGTTTTTATTAATATAAAATGGCCTAAACACTTTGAATTAGCTACTATATATACTAAGGTCTCTAAAAATACTTTATTAAAGGATCCAATCTAAAGATCACGTTAGTAAAACTGTATCTGTTGAAACTTGAAATTAACCTTATTTAAGTCGTTCCTGTACTATCAAATCAAATTTTATTTTTTATTGGTTCTGATTTTATTATTTTACTATGGTAGACCTATTTCCCGATAGCATAATCAAATATGGTTTTTAATTGGTTTTGATTTTATTATTGTCATGAATATTATGGTAGATATCTTTCTCAGTAACACAATCAAAAATACAATAATTCCTTTTTATTTTCAAGAATAATAAAACCATACCAAAGTAGTCAGTGATTCTAAAACAAAGAAAACTCGTTATAAACAAACAAGTATACCAATCACAAAGCATTTCAAATATCAACACAGAAGCTAGTTTTCGCCTACTGTGTATACTGGCGTTTAATTGGCTATAGCTTCTCCTCGCACTCTCATTGGCTGAAACAAGAAAAATCTATTCTCAAATACATGCATTTAGGGTACGGCTAGACTTAGTGAACGAACGAGCGAGCGCATGAGCTTGAAAGATAGAACTAGTTCTATTTTTCAAGCACGCGCGCTCTACCCGGTACAGTCTAGTTTACAGGTGCTAGGCAATATTATTGTCTGTTGGTTCATTGAGTGCTAGAAAAACTTCTCAATTTGACATTTTTATTACTATCGATAGATTTAGCACACTTGCTACTAACGGCCTAATTTAATTGGTAAGATCATAAACCATACCTATATATATATATATCTATATGTAAACCTGATATGTTAAAATACTTCAATATTATAATCAAAGAAGCCTTTACAAATAAGAATCACCATTAGCGTGGAGAGAGAGGATTGTAAAACCACAACAATAAATCAATTGTCAAAAACCACCCTCAGTTCACTGAGCCAAGATTCGAACCTTTGCCTCCTCGTCAACAACTATCGAGAGCTATCTTCTAATCACGCGCTTGCCAGTTTGGCTACCCAATCGCTCACGCACTCGCTCGCACGCTTGTCAGTTTGGCCGGACCCTAACGCATACAAAAATTACATCAACTTTATCCGTTGCGCACTATTTACTATTCACCATTTTTTTCACATCGTCTAACTATCTGATCAGGTTGCACGCATATTTTATAATTACTCTAATGGGGTAGAGATAAGGAAGGAAGAAATTTAGAAGTAATCTACCTGCATTTGCATAGAAGGATAGTAAGATACCATTTAAGAAAAACCACTCTCAGTAGATCCAACCGGGATTCAAACCCTGATCTCCCCATTATCAACAGGATATTTTAACACGAGAGTGACGCCTTAGACCACTCATCCCCTGATTGAATATATTATAAACAACATAATTAAAAATAATGTAACTAAACTTTTTGCTCTCTATGTGTTGGGCAATATTCACTTTTAAATATACGTTATGCAGGAATAAAAACTAAGATTTATTAGAAAAAAATACAGGAATTGCATTGAATTACAGCCTATTCTTTCGATAACTGATACAAAACCATAAATTTTATCAGAGAATTGATAATGGTAAGAATTATTGTTAATTTGATGGTTTTGTTCATAAATTATTCAATAGATATAGTGATTCATTTTTGGTGAAAAAAATTATCAACCATATTTTTTTAAATAAATATAAATTGGCACAAAGTTTTAACTTTAAAACATAATAAATAAATTAAATAAATGTTTAAACAAATTTACACCGGAATTACTCAAACCAATGAACTTTAAATTATTTACAATGGCGTATCTTCTATGTGTGCTAGGCCTGAGCCGCACACCTATACACGAAGGAAAATAAAAATTAAATTATTACTATGTAAAATATTTCTCTTCTAATCTTCTGCTTGCGGACCGCACACTACAGGAGACCAACATAGTTCTGTTCCCGCCTAGATGTCGTTTGCAGCCGCTTGGAGGAAGATGTGTACAACTTCTAAAAACATTTTTATTGAATTGTTTTGTACTGACTTGATTTTATTTTAGGGAAATATTTGAATCTCCAATCACCATTGTTTGTTTGGCATTAATAATTTTAAGTTTAGTTTAAGTATTTGCTAACAACTTGCTGCCCTCCCCCCTCCCCCTTCCGTCCCCACTACCCCTTAGTCTATAGTAGTATTTTGGTAGGAAGAAGTGTTATTAGACGATTATACAAGTTACTAATTCTTCTTTCACATATTCATACAAGTCTTGCGGAGTTAAGCTGTTACTTTCGCTCTAAAAATAACAATATAATAGTACAATGCTATCAATGTTCTACGCACGCAGAGGCCTAGAATTTTTTTAATTAGTAAACCCTGTGTATAAACATGTGCACATTGAAGTAAAAACAATTCTCCTGGGCAACGCCTAGTACTTCAGCTAGTTTATTATATTTTTAACAAGTAAGAAAATATCAAAGTTTATTATGAACAATTCAGATATATCTCAATTCTCAACTGTTATGAACAGTTGACCACAGCTACTACTGCTATACTCGTTAAAATAATATCCTTCTTATATACTCCCACACACTTCACCTTCCTACACATCATTTGATGCACAGATTTCACAGTCACCCATGACCTACTTCTGGCTGGTACACAACTCTAGACGACATTTTGGGAAGAGTGTTTCGGATGAAATCGATAATATGTTGTTATATCCTTTCCCGTAACTTTCTTACGCTGAAGTAGCACATAGTTAGATGTACAGATCACGCTACCGCGTTACATGCTTCCGGGATGGGAGGAGGGGAAAAAAAACTTAACCTTCCGAACGTTAAAATGTGACCCCTATCCGTTCGCCAAAACACACTTCCCCCAGACACCGTCAAAAGGGGCTAAGACTCCACCAAAACCCTATGCCCCCAGACACCACCTAAACACTAGGGTGCAAGGGCGTGGAAAGGAAATTTTTCCAGGGGGAGTCCACTTGAAAGTTAACGTGATAGTATATATCAGCGGTTCCTAAAGTGTGCACCACGGAGCACTTGGTGCTCCACAAAGCATCTCCAAGTGCTCCGTGAATAGAATGGAAATAAAAAGTGACAATATATAAAAACTGTGAATTTGTGCGTCCATGAACTGTGTATAGGTAAGTATTGGGTAGAAATTATTTACAGACTGCACGCGGCGAAACTAGACAGAGACACTAGAAGGTGCCAGTTAACACCGTCTCTGTGAGAACTTCGCCGCGCTTTCAGATACGATTGTTTGCTTCAACACATTTCCAAAATTATCTGGGAAGTTTCTATTGCATATTAAAAACACGTGTTTCTTTGCACCTTCAATCAGCTGAAGTTCAGTCAGTATACAGTGGAGAGTTGAAACAAATCAAGTAGCAGTGCAATGTTATTTATTTTAATGTTGAAAAAGCCAACCTGGCATTGGAGCAGTATTAGTACTTGAATGATTTGACATCAGATTCTGCGGTAAAAGAGAATTTTGCAACTAAAAAGTCACTATCAGAATTTTGTTGTCAGTTATGAGCCTAATTGGAAGTTTTGTCAGATAGAACGAAAATAATCCTTCTTCCATTTGCAATAACTTACTTATGTGAATCAGGATTCTCTGCCTATGTGGCTACTAAAACAAAAGATCTCGGCTCAATGCAGAGCCAGATATTCGGTTGCAGCTGTCCCAAATACAACCAGATAAATCCACACTGTGCAAATCAAAACACAGCAGTCCCATCCCTCCCATTGGAATTTAAGTTCGTGGTTTTTACTTTATCATTCTTTTTTTTTTATGCCAAGTGACTTATTTTTTCAGCCATGAAAATGGTTTTAACACTATCTGTGTGGGTAACATATAAATGGGTTTACAATACCTGCTTTGAAATCGTTATCAAATGTGTTGCTTTAGGTTAATTTATGTTTTTTGTTCTTGTTTTGCGTTTATGTAGCTAAGTTCCTTATTTCTATGAAATTAAGGGAGAAAATAACATTTATAATTATATAAAACTTGATGTTTAACATGTCCCAGTGTTTAAACATTCGCTTTCATCGTGAATACTGCTGTAATTCGGTATAGTATCTATCTATGTAGAGTCTATGTGAAAATATCGTGGCCCTTATAGTAAAAACACTTATGTGCAAAATTGTTGTTTTGAAAAAACTATACTTAAAGTTATAATTTTCAATGGCTTTCGATAGGGAAAATTAAGTTTAGATCAAAATTTAAGCTATTTAGAAATCTAAAAATAATTAGTGCTTTTACTATACCGTACGATAAAATATTGACTAACGGCTTTAAAAAATGTAGTTAGGTAAATATAGCAACAAATGAATGTGCAGGACTTTAGCATCAAAGCAACTATAGTGCTCCGTGACGAATTTCTCTCCTGAAAAGTGCTCCACGGTTCAAAAAATTTGGGAACCACTGGTATACATTATTTTGGATATTTCTTTTAGTAATGCTTCTTACTACTCGTATGTGATATATGCTTATGTACTAATTACGCTAAGGTGTTTGGGATGAGGAAGGTTGATTTTATAGGAAGTGTACTCGCATGTAGTGGAAGGAGACTGGAAAAGCATTTAGGAACTACCTCCCTTAGAACAAATTACCAGGTCAATATAAATTATTTTAGAACACTGTTTAAAACTTTTTAGATATTATAAGTTTATTTAGAATTTATAATTTAATTATGACTTAATTATTACTTGAAAAATAATTATATATATTTAATATGATGGGAAAAATAACATTAAAATTTGAAGTAGAATTAGGTGCATATAAATATTGATAGGCTATATGAGTAGTGGTATTGCCCTACCACGGCAATTTGACCTTTGACCTTTGACCCCGTCTAATTTGTCCCATTTGATTTTCCCAAGTTGATTTTTTTTTTCATTTTGTTCTATTTTTTTATGTGTGCTCATTTAATTTTATGAATACCCCATTTATTATTGTGCGCCCCATTTGATTTTTTGCCCCCGGGGGAGGTTTTTAGGTAGGAGATTTTATAGGGGTGGGAATTTTTTATCTATTTATATGTGCAGGTGTTTTGTATTTATTAATTATTGTGGGAGTTTATTGTATTTATTGGTATGGGGAACGTGCAATCAATGGCATCAGGCGCTCCTTACGCGGCGTGTCAGCATCGCGGCCGAGGGAGAGAACGTGAAGCACTAACTTCTTCCGACGGTCGTTTAGCGTAGAGGGTGAACAGCCGGCAAAGGTCAGCTATCTCAAGGCCTCTTTTCACTTCCCCTCACTTCGTCATACCCCTCTTCGGGAGCTCTGTGTTTCAAACCTCTCGGTGGTAGGACGCATTTGGAAGGGAAACTTTTATCTCGTAATCAGCATGGAGGATTGAACCCTAAGCGAGAGTCGTGAACCCTAAACTTGTTATAAATGTTGAAAGTGGGTAGTAATGACCCTATTGAAGAGTCATTAACGCACCCCACCCCAAGCACTCTTGACGAATCATGTCATAGCCCTCTGAAGGCCCCGGCCCAGATGTGCTTTCTAACGCTCATTCCTGGGCCGACTTTTTGGAAACAATCCTTATTAAAGTACCTTGTTGTGTTTCAGAGTTCAACATGTACGGTAACATGGATTCGAACTTTGATATCATTGCCCGAATGAGAGAGAATAATAAAATTAGTGGTTGTACAGGGATGTACCATCATTTGCGCTGGGGTGCATGTGAAAAGATGTCTACCTACCAAGATGTAAACTAAAACATAAAGGTAGTTTAAGAATCAAATAGCCAAAGCTGTTATTTATGCTTTTAGTGAGGATTATTCCATTTAGATATCATTGAAACCTAGACACGGGATTCGAACCGGGGACCTTTGGCTCAACAAACAAATTATCATGCACAATATATGATTTTCTTTCTTTTTTAATAATCGGCTAAAGCAATAATATAATTTCTACGGTTAATTATTATGTCGGTATACTTAAACACGTTGAAACACTATATTTTCGTTTTAAAAACATCTACATTCAGCGGAGTGTAAAATTGACGCTAGCGCCTTCTGGATATCTTTGCCCGAACGAGAGACAGAATAATAAAATTATTGGTTGTAGAGATATACCATCATATGCGCTGGGTTGGACTGTGAAAACATATAGGTAGTTTAAGACTCAAATAGCCAAAGCTATTATTTATGCTTTTAGTGATGATTACTCCAGATAGATATCATTGACAACTGGACACGGGAATCAAACCGGGACCTTTGGCTCAACAACAAATAATTATCATGCCAAATATAGGATTCTGTCTCTCACTTTTTAATAACCGGCTAAAGCAATAATATAATTTCTACGGTTAATTATTATGTCTGTATAATTAAACACGTTGAAACACTATATTCTCGTTTTAAAATCATATTTGTCGTATTGATGGTTACTAAATGTCCACGCTATCTGTTATCGCAAAAGTAACAGTGGGGGTTGAAATTACCTGTTTCTAGATGTCAACGCCATGTGTTGCTCAAACTTTAACTAAGCTCTTCAGGCAAAAGTGAGATAACTGCTGTTTGGGGGGAGAGAGAGAGCGTATTGTTACTTGTAGATGTTACATCTTTATACAAATTTAAAATATGTTATTTAATAGCTAAAAAGTGGCAAACTTACATTTTAGACGATCTATTGTGTCTAACAGTTTACCTCAGCAGGGATTTGATTACAACTTTCTCCACCAGAAATAAATGAAACTGATATTTAGAAGGCGTGCCCACTGGGATTTGAACCTCGGTATCTTTTGGGAGGGTGGTAGGGGTTTTAAGCCCTTACATCGGTCACCAGCAGAGTTTGACGGTAGTTTGTGACCGGACGAAATGTGTACCATTATTTGCGCGGGTTTGAAATGTGAAATTAGCGTTTGTCGAGTAATCAGCTCTAGTAGGGATTGGAACCCTCCTCTCCTACATCCTTACGTCACAGGCTGAGATGTGTACTCACATTTGCACTGTTGGAAAAAATAAACACGACCGCAGAGGGTCCGTCTCTAATGTATGTTAGATGGGTCTTATTTCCAGGATTTGAAGCCCTACATCGATCACCGGCAGAGCTTGCTTGTGGTGTGTGACTGCGCGTCGAAATGTGCACCAGCTTCTGATCAGGGTTTGAAATGTGAAATTAACGTTTGTTGACCTATTAACCCTAGTAGGGATTTAAACCCCCTACGTCCTTACGTCACAGGGCAAGGTGTGTACGCCTATTTGTGAGTTTGGAAAAATAAGCACGACCAGAGAAGGTAAATAGTGGTCCTTCACGGCATATTGGGGTCCATAGCTAGCAGCAGAGTAACACATCCTTGTTCGCCGGACGTGTGAGCACGAATGACGAGAAACGGTAAAGCCAAGCTGTTTTACATGAATCGAGCAATCACCGATGAGGAAAAAATATTACTAACCAATAAGAAGCCGACACCTTTACATGCGGCACACCCCGTTGAAGCGACTATAAATAGTGTGCAGGAAATGTGGGGAGGAGAAAAACCAAGCCGTATGTCAGCACAGCGAAAAGAAAGATAGCTGGTTGACAGGCGTCTGGGTGATTGACGATATCCAGAAAGCCGTTGAGAAATGCTACACCATTGAAGTCGTACACAAAGTGTTGGTGTACAATGTATTTGTTTACGATCGTCAAACACGTTCTGGTGGATTGTTTAACGCGTACATTGATAAATTTTTGAAAACTAAACAAGCCAGCGGATGGTCAGAGTGTGTACCTTACAAGATGAAAAGTTAGCTTATATTCAAAATTATGAGGAAAGGGAAGGGGTAAAACTCAATTTTTGTTCTGTTTGTAAAAACCCTGGTCTCCGCACGGTGTCTAAACTCTTTTTAAATTCATTATGGGGAAAATTTGGGCAAAGAACCAATCTACCACACGTAGCCGTTGTCAACGACTATCAGGGCATCCACAAATACCTGACGGATCCGTACATCACCAGGGACAGAGTCATTGAAGTAAATGATGAGGTTATTTTCCTCAATTACAAGGATGCGCGTGATGCGTTGCGCCCTAACCCTAACACGAGTGTGGCGGTGGCATGCTACATTACTGCTATGGCTATTTTGCACTTATACAGTGGCCTTGAAAAATTGGGGGACCGCGTTTTTTTCATCATGATACAGATAGCGTTCTATTCACGGAACGCCTTGGCGATTGGAGTCCACTGACTGGAAACTTTTTAGGTGACCTTACTGACGAACTTCAAGATTACGGTTCGGGAAGATATTTAGCGCCTTTGTATCTGGTGGTCCCAAGAATTACGCGTAACGAGTTTGTGTTGGTGGCGATCACGCCTAAACAAAAACGGTGTGCAAGGTTCGTGGGATCACTATAAACTATGGCAACCGGAACGACGTTAATTTTGACGTTTAGGAAGCGATGGTCACCGAACAGGCTGCGGAAAAATATATACAGATACCGCACAAAATTTTAAGAAAAGGTCTTGCGACTGTAGATACCGTTTCGCAGAATAAAATCTACCAGCTAGTGTACACCAAACAGTGGATAACCGATGATTTTAATACGTTGCCATTTGGATATCAGAGTCCTGGTAAACGCGCTCTCCACGACTAAAAGTTGATCATTTAGACGGGTTGAATATTCATCTTTTTTTTCTCTCATTCTAGACAGTTACACTGACATACCATTTTTCAAAGATATGATATATTTTTTTTATATTTCTTTTCTGGATAAAAAACACGCATATTTTTTATTGATTTATTTTATGCACCCGGGATACTTTTTTATATTTTTTATCCGCCAGTACAATTCTTCACCTACCTGATTATTTTCAGTCAAATAGAGTTAGTTGTTTGTATTTATATTTATTTTAATTCTGGTCAAATTTGTTTATTTTCTTGTACATATTTTAAATTGAAACCATCTGGTTGTGTGTATATATATTCAAATACTCTTTAAACTGGACTTTATAAATTAGCTTAGATATCTAGTACCAAGGCCACTATTCCCGCTACGACCTCAAGAAATTGATTATTGTTTCCTTTACACCTAAACATGTATAACATACTTCAAGGTGTAAGATATATTCTATAACTATCAATTTTGTAAATAGATATTCCAAGTATACTTTTCATGGTGTGAGCCATATTTCTAAAACATTTATTTGTATAAATAAATATTCCAAATATACTTTTCATTGTGTGAGCTATATTTGTAAAAAAAATATTCTAAAACTTTAATTTGTGTAAATAAATATTCCAAGTATACTTTTCATGGTGTGCGCTATATTTGTAAAAAATATTCTGAAACTTTTATTTGTATAAATAAGTATTCCAAGTATAATTTTCATGGTGTGAGCTATATTTGTAAAAAAATATTCTGAAATTTTTATTTGTGTAAATAAATATTTCAAGTATACTTTTCATGGTGTGAACTATATTTATAAAAAGATATTCTTAAACTTTTATTTGTGTAAATAAAATATTCCAAGTATACTTTTTAGGGTGTGAGCTATATTTGTAAAACTTTTATTTGTGTAAATCAATATTTCAAGTATACTTTTCATGTTGTGAGCTATATTTGTAAAACTTTTATTTGTGTGAATAAATATTATAAAACTGTTGTTTGTGTTTTAACAATTACACCAAACCGTTTCTCTTTGGGTAGCAATCTAACATCACAACAATTACAATTTATAAATATAAAAATGGATATGTGTGTGTATGTGTGTGTGTGCGTGTGTGACACCTTACCTTAAACCTCCATTAGTTAAAATGATAAACTACTCATATCCTACAGTTTAGATAAAAAATTTGCTAAAGCTAAATTAACTACACATGTGTAATAATAATAACGTTTTCTTACTAGTTATTTTATTAACAAACAGCAAGTGATTAATAAATTTTATTTAAAACACTCATAACATACAACAGAAACAACATAAAGTTTTTTAGATGACATTCACAAATATTATTTAGGTCTTGTGAGCTGAATAAGTAACTAAGCGTAGCTCGACTGGTATGGCTGGTTGAGGAGGTTGGAGTTCGAATACTGTCCTATTAAACTGAGGGTATTTCCAAATCTTACTCCACGCATATGCGAGTACACTTACCCTTCATAAATATTTTCATTTTCCCTACACCCATTAGCGTATTTAAATTATTGTATTAGTAGTAATAATTACATTTATTAAATATGTATATGTACGTGCTATCACAAGATATTGAAAAAGTCATAATTACCAAATTTATTCGCTAGATGGCGCAGAACGAAAGTAATTAAGAAATGAATACAAGTGAATATAATTTAGGCTTATCATAATAATTTAAATGCGTTTGTGTGCGTACGTGTGTGAACTTGTCACCTTAACCTTAAACCAGATTTGGTTAATTTATAAACGCTATCTAAACAGTGAAACTGTTTGCAATTATAGTAATAATAACATCATAATGTTTTAGCCTTTCTACTCATAAATATATATATTATACAATGAGCCCAATTTTTTTGCTAACATTATATTAACTCACATGTGTAATCAATAAAGCTTAACATTTACCATTCTGCACTATTTAATATTTCATTCGGGCATTGTTGTCAAGTGTATATTGTTATCTCCTTCCTGTCTTTGATTCTCCAAGGATTTCCAACCAACATATTCTAGGGATGTTTAAAAAAATAATAACAACATTTTCTTACTAGTTTTTTAATTGACAATCAGCAATTAATTAATTTAAAACATTCATAGCTTGCAACCACAACAACAACAACATTGGTTTTTTTTTGACAAGCAGCTACAGGTACAGGTAATTAAGTTGAGATTTTAGCGTGCAACATGAATTATATAATTGTGATAGCAAGAAAAAACATATAATCACTCTTTTACATAATAAAAACATCAGGGGAGAATATAATCTCTTCTACCATCTAGAAAATGAATAGGAGTCACCTCCAAAATAGTTCAGGATACGCTGATAGGCGGTAGAACGCATATTGACAATGTTTCCAATGTTTTTACCCGGCATTCTTACTCGTCCAACACTCTCAAGCACAATAACGTTCGGTTAATTGATGGCCTCTTCCGATAGCACAAAGTTATAACTTTTGTTTTTCTCAATTTCATTTAAGCACTTTACACGATTGTATTCCTCTTTCTTGATCTGGTCTAACGCACTACACAATACCTCCTCGTCCCAACAGGCATCTTGGTGAGCAGGATTAGGAGGTGTTTGATGACATTGATGTTGATGTCGAATAAGATTGGAGAGCTTTGCGTAGGACCCATCACAAAAGCCGCATTTAAATGAGATAATGGCAACTGGAGCTGCAGAGAAAGAAATATCCCTGGGAGAAAAAAAAACACTGTCGCTCAAGCAGCAACGCCCTCTACTCACAAACTGAGTTATCTTATACATGTTCCCCTCTCACGTTTTTCAAAATGTCACTGCTAGTTACAATGACGTCAGCAGAGTGCTACGGCAAAATGAGCTTGCCTAGTATTTAAATTCACTTTTAAACATCACACTTTGTCCTCCAAAATATAACATACAGCGTTGTTTATATTTAAATCTCTTACAATCCAAATAATAGGCAGACTTGGGAAGGAAGACGTTACCGAAACTGCCCAGACATATGTAGTCATGTGGCATTTCACCCATAATTATAACATTTGAATAAGTTTTATACATAGTTAAATCCTCGAGATTTATGGGTTCTTTGGACTTTACATCCTCCTTCGTTTTCGGTGGGCACGCGGGTGACTCTGGCTATTAATACTATGATGTCTGGTAGACAGACAACTCTGGCGGTGGGTACTCAGGTGACTCTGGCGGCGGGTATGCTGGTGAATCTAGGGGTTGGGGCGGTGTCTGAGGCGTCGTGAATGGTGGTGGCGGGTGGTGTGGAGCGCGGAAGGGTGGTGGAGATCTGGGCAACACGGCCACAACGTCCCCTTTGCGTAAATTGTACACAGCACATGTCATATCACACAGGTAAAACTCATCGATTCTCTCATAGGGTAGTACTTAAGTCGCTCTTATCGTGTGACAGGTAGAGTCGCAGAACTCGATGTAGCCTCGCTCCTTTCTGTAGTGGTTCACTATTTTGTAAATTACATGTCTATCGCTCTTAGCCACACTGTGAATATGTTCTGCTGTCATATAGGCACGCCCCGCAATAGTATGACCCAAATATATTAAATTAATATAGCCGGTTCTATGCATGGTGAGCGTACCTTACCACTAAACGTGTTGATGGGTTTGTAGAGTCCACTGTGCAATAAGGTATTACACGTGCATATGTATTAACTGCCCAATTGACCGCTTTTAATTTATCCACCGAGTACTTTTGATCGATGATTAAATCATAAAATTTTGCAATCTGCACAGCGTCAACAATATTTACTAGCTGCTGTAACTTGTCCATCTTGATCCGCTCTACAAACGCTTATAAATAGACGACCAAGCGGGCCCCTCTATATATTCACTCCCTCGACGTCATGTGGTCTTGCGGTGGTACGAGATTAACAGGGTCAATGACCTCACGGTTTCAAGAACGTGATATATTCCTGTCTCGACTTGTCTTGTTGAGTCACCAAACTGGCGCCAGTCACCTTGGAAAACCCATTGCTGGGGGAGGATTGCGACATGACCCATTCTTGTCTCAACATATCGAGCCTCAAAACTGGCACCTCAGGGTTTCCCGTGATTATTGTTATCTCGAATTGTTGAAGCGCCAATTTGACGACGGTGAGCGGTGGATTGTTGTAAAACAGTGTAGATTTACCGTTACTCGTAAATTGTGTTCACGCACCCACCGAGTGCGTATGTACTCTCAGAAATCCGCCAGTTGGGGGTAGGGTTTTCTCGAACCAAATGCTTGTGCAAATTTACCTGTTCTAATTATACTAAGCGGTCAACCAGCTTTAACTAATGTTTGATTTCGCTCTCTCAAATGCGCATCTGCGAAGGATATCGAGGTTAAAATCCCTGTGGTCACGCCACCTAAATGTCAGACTCATCTAATTCTGACGGGGGAGGTTGAAATCGAATCCCTTCTGGGTAAACTGTTGGTATTTCTCCCTCCAGCTAAATAATGCTGAAACATTTCTTAATCCCTACCACATTATATTTATTAATATATATATATATATATATATATATACGTTTAGCCAGAAAGGGTGCGTGTAACTCATCCAGTCATGGCGGTGGGAAGTCGGAATCGAATCCCTGTCGTGTAAACTGTTGTAGTTCTTCCTCCAAGTAAAATTATGAAATATTTTCTTAAAAATCCCTACCACACTATCATAATTAATATATAGATGGTTAGCCAGAAAAGGGTACGTGTAGCTCATCTAGCTATGGCAGTGGAGGTCAGTGTTTCAAATATCCTCTGAGGTGTACTGTCATTAGTTTCGCTATCCATCTCTCCACGTCAACGCTGGAAAATTTATACCTTATTTCTCCGCCACCAGTGGTCCATGGCTGATACCTACATCCGCGCTTGTCGACGGACGATACCATACAACCAATTTTAGTAGACTCTTGTGATGGGGGATAGTGGCCCCTAACTGAAGATTCCAAGGCCCCTGATTGTGCATAATCAGAGCTATGTCCCTGCTCTCTAGTTGTGACATCACCGGGAAAAACCCCTTGCCGGGGGGAGGGTGTGACATAATTTAAGGTCATGATCTATTATTATCTCGACTTGTCTTTTCAAGCCACCAAACTGGTACCAGAGTTGCGATGACGTCTCCGGGAAAACCCATTGCCGGGGAAAGGGGGAGGGGGAGGGTTGTGACACCGAAATATATTCAGAGTCTTGCGGTAGCTGTTCACACTCTATGCTAAGCAACCGTCAGGAGAGGTTCATACTGCGCCCTCACCAGCGATGCCGACACGCCACGGGAGGATTGCCTGACGCCGTGGACTGCACGTTCCCTCTACCAATAAATAAAATAAACTCCAACGCCAATAAATAAATAAATAAACTCCAACGCCTGTCCCAATCCTACCCAGACATAAAAACCAATGCGCACACATAAAAAAAACTGTGAGACAGGAACAAACAAGTTTGGAACTGGGATAAGCGCGTCAGGGGGGGAGGGTTCGTCGGAGGGGGTAAAGCCAACAGCCAATCACAGCACTGTGATGACGTCACACACTATTCCAACACAATCATCACAATACACACTCTCTCCTGATCGGGGTCAAAGGTCAAAGTTCAAAGGTCAAATTGCCACGGTATGGCAATACCACTACTTATATGGCTACTTTATACGTGTGATTGTTATTGTATATTAGGATTTATGTATATTGTATTTGTACATAATATACATACTCACAAACAATATTTGATAATTGCTTTAATGGGGTAGGGATGAGGAAGGAAACATTTTAGAGATAATCTTCCAGCATTATCTTGGAAGGAGATTGGGAAAGTCCTTTAGGAAAAACCACCCTCAGGGGACCCAATATTAGTTTGACATATTGCACTTTGATAGTTATATATTCTATTTTCGGCTCAAACCTTGTTGTCTTCAACAGCACAATATATGCACTTAAGTACGAGCAAAGACGATTTCTAACAGTTAACTTCAAAAAGTACTGTGTGACATGACATGACTCTCGAAATTGTATTGACTTCAAAAAATTATACCACGTTGGGAAAAGTTTTATACAATGTTTAATTTTGTCCATGTCGGCGAACCACCAAAATCTTGTTCGCGTGCCATAGATTTGCCATTACTGTACTGGCTTATACTGACATTATGATTCACGAGCCCTCACAGGTAAAACCATTACACTCATACAACACTAGCGTTATTAGTACAAGTAAGAATAACCGAACTGGTAGTGAAATTTTACAAGCCAGGTGTCAAGTATATATTTGCGTTTTTTAAGGCTTGACATTTTTATATTTAATTAACTAACACTAATATTTATTACATTAGCAACAACAAACAAGCCACTAGTATTATAATACTGAATTATTTCTCCAAAACCACATGCCGACACAACACACAACCTTGGACTACACTCAACACTGTACTACCTAGTAATGCGGTGCTGTTCAAATTTTCTTAATGGTTTCAAAATGTTCATAGCTACAAAATAATGCTTTGCGAAAGTAGGTGTGTTGAAAGATAGGATGGGAGGAAATCCAGGTATTCAGCCTACATAAGCTGCCGACTTCATTTCTGACATATTGTCATTTTATTAAGCTGCTCTTTTCGCTTGTTGATTCATAAAGTGAGATTTTACAATTGATAGCAAAAATATTTGTTTACTTTTCTTGGACCTTATAACTCGACTTATACCAAGAAATGTCCTTTGTTTCCCAGTACATGTTTTAATGTAGACAAAAAAAAAAGTATTTCAAATGTTAGCAGATATAATTTTATAATCGGAAGTTCTACAAGCTGCATCTAGAAGGTGAATTTTAAAATAATAGCTAACTAGTATTTGGTTAAAGGCATTTACATTAAACTGTGGTAAAAGTAAAAAGCTCTACCTTGTTACATTTTTTGTATACATACGTGGACCCACCTTTTGGGGGGCACCCAACCCATTCCAGGGGGTCCGGACCCCCAGGACCCCCACGTTCTCTACGCCCTTGCTAGGGTGGACTGAAAAAGATCAAGTTACGACTTTCAAATTATAATAGCACGGAAAAGTTGCACTTTTTTTATCCTAAATCTGGGAAAGTTATAAAAAAGTTATGGGTGTTTTTTTTTTAGATCGCGCATAGGACCTAGAGTTTTAAAAAAACTACTCAAGAAAACATATTTTCTATTAATTTTCATTTTCTTAATATTAATTTTATAAACATCTAAGAGTGTGGACTCGTTATTACTAATACATAATAATTTGAAACATGATTAAAAAAATTATTGGTGTTGTTTTAAGATCACGCGTATGACCTAAAGTTTGCGAAAATTGCTGAAAAATTTCTGTTTTACAAATTTTACTAATATTTTCACCATTATGCTAGAAAAAACATATAATGTTATTATTATGTAATATTTGTAATCATAAACCATATTTACAGTAGTAAAGGGAATATGCTTTGATGGTAGAAAAGATAAAACTATTGTTCAAGAAAAAATAGGAGCCAAAATGTACCGTAGATTAGTGATGGAGGAGCACATCAGTTTGATTCATGAACCTGGTGGACAGTATGTAGGCCATGTGACACCAGTAAATGGTACTGGAATTGAAATAGCTAAGTGCATCCTTAAGTATTTTGAATTTAAAAATTTTGACTCAAATTAAGTATTAGCGATTGGTTACGATGGTACAGCCACAAACACTGGATGGAAAAATGGTGTGATTTGCAATATTGAGGTCAAAATTCAGATGCCAATGGAGTGGTTCATTTACTTTCTTCACTTCAATGAGCAAATCTTCAGACATTTGTTTGAATATTTAGACGGTGATACGACAGGCCCAGCGTCATTCTCTTGGGAAATCGGCAAATAACTCCCGGCTGTGAGAAGTTACCTCTTATTAATTTTGAAGAAATCGAATTTGAATAAATCAATGTAGCAAAAACTGATTTAAGAAATGACCAACAATATTTATTGGACATTTTCTGGGCAGTCCAGACAGGAGAGTGTGGATCAGATCTTGCTGTAAAATATCCAGGACCTCTCAGACATTCCCGATGGTTGACATGTGCAAACTAAGTCTACGATTGTTTTATTTCCCTAACTAATCCTTCTAATGAACTTAAGATACTTGCCAGTTGCATTGTGAAAACGTATGCTTCAGTGTGGTTCGACATTAAGAGTCATCACCATGTGAAATATGGACCTAAGCATATCTTTAAGGTTGGACAAACAACACAACATTTGCCCAAAGATCTACTGAAAATCATAGATCCAGTTATTCAAAGGAACGCTTTCTTCGCTCATCCTGAAAACATGTTATTGGCTATGACAGTGGATGAAAGGCTACACATAAGGGAATTAGCCTATAGGAGCGTACTGAAAGCTAGAAATTAATCAACAAAAGGGAAATATGGGAGAACTTTTCTTCCATCTAAGATACATTTAGAAGCCTCAGACCACACAGACTTGATTGAATAAACAAAATATAAAGTGTCCTATCCACCAGTGATGAAGAGTTTGACGACAGAAAGTATTTTATTATTTTTAGAAAGTAAAGCTTTACCTGAATCTGAATTTCCAAAATTTCCCTGTCAAACACAAGCAGTAGAAAGATGTGTTAAACTTGTAATATAATCTGCAGGAAAAGTATATGGACAAGACACCGGAGATGGGTATATAAGAACAACTTTGCACTCAAGATCTGTAATGCAAAAAGTCAGATTTCAAGGCCATGCCTAAGATTAATCACTGATGGATCATGTACCATAAATTTTAAATAACCACGTTCTGAATGGTTGGATGGTTGGGAAGGGCGTGGGTGGAATTCGAAGTGCAGCCACCTCCACGTGGTGCGTCTTGGGTTGTTTCAGTAATTTAATTGCGAAACAAGCTAAGAGATGCACACGCGATCCAACCCTGTAGAATATATTTCTTTTTTGTATTTGTCTTGTTATTATGTAAATAAAGATAAACGATTCCGCGTTCATAAACGTCATATTAAAAAAAATGGAAAACAATGGAGAATTTGTTGTTTTTCATTAACTTTCAGAAACTTTAGGCCCCATGCGCGATCTGAAAACAGCACCAATAGTTTTTTTAAATATTTTTTACAATTATCATGTAGCTAAAACTAAACGATTCCGCGCTATTAGATGTTTATAAGATATATACTAAGAAAATTAAAAATAATTGAAAATTTGTTGTTTTCAGTAGTTTTATAACATTTAGGCCCTATGCGCGAGCTGAAAACAACACCGATATTTTTTTTATTATTTTTCCTGGATTTAGGATACAAAAGTGCAATTTTTACGTGCGTCGTAACTTGATATTTTTCAGCTCACCTTTCTAAATACACTACACCTAGACACCAACAACCCTTCTAAAGAGTTGAACTAGGTGGATGCGAGTTGGAATAAGGTTATGTGAATCAGCATAGGCAGGGGCTTACACAATCTATTGTGCGAAAACAAGGTATTTCCGTAGGATATTTGCAGAACAAGAAAAACTTACAAGGACATTCTCTACCTAATGAGCGTCCCATCAAGGTTGCGATATCATCCGTGATATATTTCTGTCTTGACAAGGGTTGGAGGTCAAGGTCATTTTATTTTAGGGGGATCTGTCAACTACTTATATTTAACATAATTCCAATTTTCAAAAATTAATTATTTGTAAACTACCTTAAAATTATTTATCTGTAAAAATAAAAACGTATTCTTACTTATCAATTATGAAAAACTATTCAAAGATTCCCATTTAGAATTCAATCGTCAATGTCAACTTGCAAAACATTCAAATTTTATATAATTTGTGTAAATGTAAACAACCCTTAAATTAATTTATTTTAGATAAATAAGGATAGATGTAAAATAATTTTCCGATACCAATCTTGAACCAAATCACTAAAGCCATTTTTTTAAATATTCTAATTTAAAAAACAATCAGTAAACTACCCGTAACCAAACTCCCACCCCCTCCCCCAAAACCAATATACAGTTATATGTCATGTTAATGTCAAACACTCCCCAGATACAAATTTTAAGTAAATTATTATAGCCATTTTCAAAATAATTCTAACTTTCAAAAATTATTTCTTATCTAAGCCTTTTTATAATTTTACCCTAAACAAAAAAGTGTGATTTGTTACGTCAAATACTATCAGGATACCTGTAGTATATACGTATATAATACAAGTCCTGTTGTACGTCGAAAGCATTCTAAGCAACTGAGAAACAACTCAAGTGCGCAGCCGTCATGACACAGACAAACGAGTTTAGCGTCAGTGTTTGCGACATAACAGTCGTGAAGTGATCCTATTCTATTCGCGGTTATAATGCGACCTCAGTTAGCACTCGCATACATAACAGATGGCAACTAGATAAAAAAATTTTTTTTTACATTTATCCTAACTCTATACCCCAATGCCTAGTGTGAAAAAAGGGGCGTGTTGTCCTGCATTACTTGTGTTTAGTCCCTATCTAAACTCCATTTTATTTACAAACAATATTTTGATTTATCACCTATCCTAACGTCCATGATGTTCCTATCTATCTCGCATTCCTTGTAGTTGGTCCGCCCCGAGTATATTACGCCCCCGGTACCCTAACCCGCCGGATCCCACACCACGTCCGGATCTAATAGTCCCCGGATCGGCGCAAGCTCCTGTGGAGGCGGGAATTCCCCTATCTGCCACCTGGGGAGGAGCCCTACCGGAGATCTCGCTCCACCCACTTTTACCAAACCACTGCCTAAGGACTTATAATTAACTTAATAACTAAGTACAATAACACATAAAAAGTATTATAATATCCACTTAACCTAACTTAACTTACTCCTCTTCTTCCAGACTAGATAGTGGAAATGGACGCTTATAATATTCAGCTAAGCCATGTGCATGTGTAATTTAATAATTAATTTGTTGGAGCTTTATTAATTTTGGCCATTATGTCTGAACGACAGGAATTCAACGTGAGTGAGATCTCAACATGGCAGCTATACTTGACACATTTAAATAATTTTTTTTATCGAAGAACATCGTTGATGATACGCCCATATTTTGCGTAAATGTGGGTTAGGTACGTTGAAAATTCCCAGTGACGAATTTGGGGCACGCGATTTGAGAGAGATTCCATTTGTAGAACTGATTGATTGGCTGACTACGTGGTTCGTGCCTAGACCAAACGAGACAGTCCAGTTACACCTATTCACCCGCTGACGCCAGCAGATAGGTAAGAGTATAGATCTGCTCACCACTGATCTTCACCGAATCGCTGATGGTTGTGGTTTTGGCGGTGAGGTGGTAATGGAAAAATATGCTCTGTAATCAGTTTGTTTGCGGATGGGCTGACACTCAACTTCAGCAACAATTTTTTATCAAGCCCGACCTGACATTTAAAATAGCAATAGAAGCTGCCAAAGCGGCTGAAGTTTCCAGCAAATATGTAGAGAATGTACGGGATGAAGCAACAAAACACGGAGCTGTATATGGGATTAGTAGCCAGCCATAATATAAATCTACTTTTCAGTTAACGCGCCGACAGGACACAAACCGCGGGTCACAACCGCAAGTAGGAAACCCAACCTCAAGAAAAGTAGGGTATGGCCAGGAAAACTGAGGGAGAAGAGCACTGCACTTCTTTCCGGGACAGTGTTTGAGATGTGCAGGGCAAAACCAAAAACGCCGCTGTACGGTGGATCAAAACAAACTTTACTGTACAGCTTGTGATTGAAGAAGGCATGTGGAGGCTGTTTGTCTTTCAGAGACGAGGCATGGTAGGAATACAGCAAGGGAACATCAGGTAACGGATATAACAGAGCCTCATTAACAGGATTTTGAGGAGCTATAAATAGAGAGGCTGGAGCTATATAATATTAAAGACGTATCAAAATACAGTGTGCCTGACACCAAGAGGCAACCCAAAATGCCAGCGATAAAACTGTATCTGCGCTTAGATGGTATATTTCACACCATGGAAGTAGACACAGGGGCAGCCCTGACGCTCATCTCGGAGGTATAATTTAACTGTGAGGGGAGGACTGTAATATATATATATATATATATATATATATATAATAATACAAGTCTTGTTGTGCGACAAAAGCATTGTAAACAACTGAAGTGCGCAGCCACCTTGACACAGACAAACGAGTTTAGCGTCAGTGTTTGCGACGTACGTAACGGCTGCTAAGTGACCCTATTATACTCGCGGTTATAATACGACCTCAGTTAGCACTCGCATACATTACAACAATCATTTGAATCCAAATCGTTAGAGCCATTTTTAAAATATTTCAGGTTTTTGGAAAATGAATCTTTAGTATACTACCCTTCATTGAATTGTTGCCCAAAAACTAATTTTTTAGTACTATTTGCCACGTCAAACAAATCCTAGATATGTATTTTAAACCAAATCGTTTTAGCCATTTTCGAGAAATTTGGAATAAAAAAATACTCATCAGTTAACTACCATTAATTGAAGGGCTAGCGTGAAAAAACAAACGATCACAATGCTTTCTCTTGATATGAGAAAGTAGGAAACTAGCTAGGTTTTGACTGAACACATTGCTAAGTGTAATGTGGGCAGTGGCGCAGGAACTGGGGGGTATGGGGGTATATTTTACCCCCCCTAAAAATTAATGGGGGGGGGAAGGAAAGTGTCATTTTTACACCNCCCCCCCCCCCCAAATAATATAATAAAACTTGTAGATAATGTAAAGGTCTTGTTGATCAAGATACAATGTTCACACTAAGGTAAAATTGTAAAAACAAAATGTGCTTGGAGCACACACTGCTTGAAAACTCTGAAAACTACTGCAGAAATAAGTTTTTCAATGCTTGTACGAAAAAACTATCTTCGCTCCATGATAAGGCAATTTAGACTAAATCACCTTTATCTGCTGAGTGCATACCCTGAGAGGATCAACAAACTTGAAAATTACAAAATTAGTTAGTGGTTTTATAGCTAGTAGCGAATATAGGGTAAAGGTGTATGGAAACCTATTTTAATTTTCAGTGTTACATAATTTTTAACTAAGCCACATCAGATAAAATTTTTCTTAATTTGTTTCGTGTGTATTAATTCTAATGTTTGGCATGACTAAAATAAATGATAAAATGCAAAATGGGACCGTTAAATACAGACATCCCCCGTCATATGCGATATCACTTTAGGCTTTCACCATAACGCGATTAAGAAATAATAAAAATAATGCATGGTCGGCATGGTTAGCAGTCATCCAGTGCGGTGATGGAGTGACCTTGTGCAAGCACATTCCAGTGAGGACAAGGATCTTTATTGTACAGTTTAGTGTTAAGGGGGGGTGGTATTGACAACATTGGATATGCATGGGCAGAAGTTAAACAATACTGTATGAAGGGAGTTTTGAAAAATATTTGGCATAAAGTTTCTGATTCTAATGATTTTGATCCTGAACACGAGCTTTCCAATTCAAGACATGACATCGTTGACATAGCAAGATGTTGGATTTGAGGACTTAGACCAGGCAAATGTGGATGAATTGCTCCAATCCCACTCAATAGAACTATCTATTGAAGATTTTCTAGAAATGGAGAACGGCATAAGTATGAAGAGGAAGAACCCTATGTTGTTGAGCTTATCAAACAACTTCAATAAAACAAATTGCTGAATCTTTAAGCACATTGACAGTTCAATTAGAATCATTGAAGAGAATGACCCTAACATGGGTAGAAGCGCCAAAGTGTCCCGAGAGATTGAGTCATTTGGCTTGCTACAAAGCACTCTACATAGAGAGAGGAAGAATGCTGCCCGTCAGCTGAGTCTTGACCATTTCATCAAAAAAGTTGAAAATCTTTGGTCTAACAAACCAGGGCATTCACGACAGAAAGAGCTGTTAGGTATGAGTCTTCAATAGAGCAGGAGCTTACCATCCCAGCTGGGCCTTCCAAGAGCAAGAGCTTACAGTCCAAGGGACTTCAAGGGAGCAAGAGCTTACCATCCCAGGGCCTTCAAGAGATCAAGAGCCTACCGTCCAAGGGCCTTCAAAAGAGCAATAGCCTACCGTCCAAGGGCCTTTAAGAGAGCAAGAGCCTATCGTCCAAGGGCTGTCAAGATTGCAAGAGCTTACCGTCCCAGAGCCTTCAAGAGCTTTCCATCCCAAGGCCTTCAAGAGAGCAAGAGTCTACCATCCTAGGGCCTTCAAGAGAGCAATAGCCTACCATCCCAGAGCCTTCAAGAGAAACAGAGCTTACCTTCCCAGGGCCTTTAATAGACCAAGAGCCTACCATCCAAAAGCCGTTATAATAGCAAGAGCTAACTGTTTCAGAGCCTTCGGGAGAGCAGGAGCCTACTGTCCCAGGGCCTTCCAGAGAGCAAGAGTTTAACACTCCCAGGGCCTTCAAGAGCCTACAATCTAAGGGCCTTCAAGAGAACAAGATAGTGATAATCCAGATTTGCCAGATACAGTTAATTTATCATGCGAATGAAGATTAACACTAAGTGTACCTGTAGCGTTGTATTAATAAAATACATTTATTAAAAATTGAATTTTTTTACAAATTTCAGGGAATTGAAGATTGACAAAAGGTGTAGGCTACCTATAGTATTGTAATAGCTAGATAAATTAATAAAAATTGCATTCATTTAAAAGTTTTAGGTTTTTATTTACTTTTTTCCTTTGGAGTAATCCCTATCTTACCGATGTTAAGATCGATTCCCTTTATGCGTTTTCGTATTACGCGATTATTTATCAGAATCAATCACTCGCGTAGTGTGAGGGACAGCTCTATTACATTTCCCTTTTTTTTTTTAATCTCAAAATTTTTATCCCTGTTGTAAAAAAATGAATGATCGGAGGTTGTAGACCAATTGAGAATAACTAATTAGCAGTTTGATATATTTATTAATAATCAGAAATAAACATTACTACAGATTACGAACAAGCAAACTATACCCATTCGAGAGACAACGAGAGCAAGCATATTACTACCACCTCTCCTCAGTTCCACGCACACACAACAGTATCGCTTCCACTGCGCACACACCTGCGCACCACAGATGTCGCTACATTTATATTCGCTATAATATAAATTTACCAATACTTTAACAAACCCCTATAAAAGCACATGATTATTTTTACCCCCCCAAATAAAAATGTTCCTGCGCCACTGAATGTGGGTACTTATATTATTACAAAACTAGTCAGTTTCAAGCGAGCTTAGAAAAGAATGAAGATTTTTTTTGTTTGTTTTTATTTTTAAAAGTGCAAATTTCAACTTTGTCGCGTTGTTTGAACAAAAATTAGTGATTGAAGTATATTCTCAAAAGAACCTTCAGCTAGCTACCGGTAAAGGGGAAGATTTATTACGATCAAGAGAATCTCATTTGTTACTTAGGTCTCCCTATTCTCAAAATGTTAACTACGTCATTGGGCTATCTATGATAAAGATACTAAGTTTTGTTAGTTCTTCTCTTATAGCGTGACTAAACCTTTGTGAGATACTTTGGCTTTACTATAGTAATGCTCAAAGAGATAGCCCTCCACTTTTGATCAATAATTATTATTATACATCTATTTATAAAATGTTATCAAAAAATCCCTTAAGAAAATGTAACGTTATTAGGAAGTAGAATCCTCCAATTAATTTTATATATTATTTATCAACACAAATGTCAAACCCTAAGATATGTTAACAGTGTGAATGAAAAAAAAAGTTAATCTATGAATTTGAATGCTTTAATTTGTACTATCAGCAAAATTAATTTCGTAATATTATACAACATTTTATTGAACGAGCCTTATCTGAAAGCTAGAAAAGTTATCGTACTAAATCTATTTTCACGTATGTGTACAGTACAACAGATCATTTGATTTTCAATTATAAATTTTAATAGCTATTATCAATACCTATAGATCAACTTTAATAATATAGTTAAACGTTTTCAAAGCTGACGCAAATAAAAAAATATATATATATATATGCTTGGATTTTCTAAAAGGCTCTTTCTATGAAAATTTTACCAAAGATATTCTACTAAAAATGCTTAGTTGTGGTTATATTTGTAATCATCTTAAAAATTACCTGTTTATATACTAAAAATATACATAAAATAAAGCAACTACCTTCGTTTACATATAAGCTCGAAGCGCAGCTAATGATGATATTAAACATAAAAACAAAACTAATAACTGAAATCATTGTCTTACACTTCGTTTTAATTTTTTACAAATATAGCTTTCGAACTCGTTTGTCCTGGTTCTATATGAAGAGTGACTTCACCTCAATGCTACACGCAGAGCTAAGTCGTGAAATGTTTCATAATATGTAATAAATATCAGGTTTAAACACTCGTCTTGCGTTTCAATTTTAATTAAAATTACTTTGACATTAGTAAATCGAGACGAAGAGATTATGTTTTATTACAATTACCAGTGTTTCATTTTAATCAAAAGATATTTCACTTTTGTTTCTAAAAATAACGCGTCAGCTTAATTCTTTATTAAAACCCAATGTTATTGAATGTATTGTATTTCTAATTTCTTTATTTATCTTTAATTTTAATTAAAATATGTCACCAATATTATGTTTGAGAAATATAAAGCTAAGTAATTTTGATAATAACTCAAAATGTTTTGTTACATAATAATTATTAAAATATTATTCTTGAACTACGCCTTACTACCTATTCAGGTACTCAGCATTTAACTACCCTATCTTAGTAGGGATTAGAAAGGTAGAATTTAATGGAGTTGTAGTCGATTTGCGTGAAGAAAGAGTGGCAAACCATTTTGAAAAAATACTTTATCATTTCACTTAGCCAAGATTCGAACCCCACCTTTACCAAGAACGGCAAACCACACCAGATGAGACTGGCAGCGTGCCCATCGATTTGGATCACTTTAATAAATGTTGTATTTATTGTATTCAAATAAAATTATAAATTTGCTTCTTAACAAAATATTTGACACCAATCCTATTAAGTAAAACTAAAATGTTTTGGAGATTTCTACTTTATGAACATTAATTTTGTTTTTTCTGTCTGAGAGTGTTTTTTCCTCAAATTTTCGTGTCACGGTTTTAAATCCTTTCTTGAAAAATGTATATTGGAACATGTTTTTATTTGGTTAGCAGCAATTTTATTGATAACCAACCAGAAAGCTGAAGTTGATTAATATTATTGAATTTACAATAATAAATTAGAGTAAATATATTTTTTCATGGCGTCTTAGTATCCGTTACGGACATAAGTTTAAGCGTTCATTAATAGCCACGCTAATGGAATAGGAATAAGGAAGGTAGAATTTAAGAGGAAGTTTACCCACATTCGCTTGGAGAGAGGGTGGGAAACCTTTTAAGAAAAAACATCCTCAGTACACTCAGATTAAGATTCGAACCTATACAACCAAGCGAGCTTAAGGACTTTTTTGTATGAGTTGATTTATGCTTACTTTATCATCGAAAAATTGAAATTTTTATCTCTAAGAATTAATACGGTTGACTATTTTTTTAACACCACCTCTTACTATCCATTCATAATATCCGCATATGAAATAATTCAGCTAATGTGTTAGGGAAATGGACAGTGACCGCTCGTCACTTTAGAAGCTGGAGGGCGCGGACTGTTTAGTTAATAAATTATTTCTAAATAATATATTTAAAAGAAGACACATATTTCGGAATATGTTTTGTTAAATATTCACTTATTTAAACTCAAAAATTAATTTCACAAACAACATGCAAAGATAAAAAAAAAATTAAACTCACCCCAAAGAACGTAGATCTGCTGTAGAAACTCTGTAGCTGTGTAATGTGCATGCATATATAGGTATGTATTTTCAATGTCTTCCCAAGCTCAAAACATTAATATGTATGATACACAATATTTACATTATTTACACTTGCGAGAAATGACTTAGTACGCAATAAATAAATAAATTATTTATATACGAAGTCCATACGCCTCCCCTTTAAGTTAATGAACTTTTCCATAACTCTGCCGTCAAAGTCCTTCATTTGTGTTATAAGTTCCTTGTTGATGGCTACCATCGCTAGAGCATTAAGTCTTTCATTTGTCATTGTATTCCTTAGGAAAGTCTTTATTCTTTTTAGTGTTGAAAATCAACGTTCAGATTCAGCAGATATCATTGGGGTCGTTATGATAAATTTTAGAAGCTTCGTCACCTCACTGAAAACTGAAATAATTATATTTTTCTCCATAAAGTTCAATAGATGTATTGCTCCTTTAATCTCAAAGTACTGTCGTCTGTATAATAGTCCCAATTCAGACCGGAGTTTTTCTTTTTCTAAGAAAGTGTAGTGTTGGATTACTCGCGTGAGTTTTTCTTCCGGAAATCTAGTAGAAAATTGGGGAAATGACTCATTACATAACAAAGAAGCTGCCTCCAAATGACCAGTAAAAGCGAATCTGTCTTTTACATTAGTTGTAAAGACATCACATACTTCTTTAGCATCCCCCACTCTGGTGCTACATTCAACATTACTTTACCTTTTTCTTGGTTGTTCAGGGAACTCTTCGTTTATTTGCTTCTCTATTTCATTCACTTGCTCTTTCTGCATCTCATTTTCAAAAATGCAAATGTAATTTTACCACATTACACTGTCTCTGTTCCTGGTTTGTAGTTATTGATACAATATATCCACGTGAGGTAAAACTTTATGGAAAAGAGTTAGTCAGAACATGAAATTTGGGTCCTGAAAAGCCCTTTTGTGGCTACTCGACTCGTTAACAGTAAGTTTGTTTGTGCACTTTTCCTCAAGAACTTCGAAGCATTCCTCCAACTTATCTCTATTTCGTACACAACGTTAACAGTTCGAATGTTGTAGTTCCATCTTGTTGTAGCAACTCTGGGTAGTCTGACTTGTACTTCTTGCTCCAAAACGTCAGATCGTAGAGATGAGTGCGAAAAAAATGCGGGAATGGCAGAAAGGTTTGAGAAAAAAACTCGAACTTTGCTGTTTGCACTGGTTGCTTTTTCCAATATCAAATTTAGCTGATGAGC
>CABFWB010002076.1:41255-86368 GCA_902151455.1 Timema bartmani | reverse complement strand
AGTACATCTCGGTGGAGATTTAAACCCCCAAACTACCCCACCATAAATAGATGAGTTGCACGCACACTTTCTGGCTAAACTTCTATATATTAATTAAGATAATGTGATATTGATGATCAATAAAATGTTCCAGCATTTTACCTGGAGGGAGAACTACTAACAGTTTACTCAGCAGAGATTCGATTCCAACCTCCCCACCAGAATTAGATGAGCCTGACATTTAGACGGCGTGCCCACAGGGATTCGAACCTCGATATCTTTAGTGGGGCTATCAACGCTAATGTTTGTTAAAATGGTCATCCAATCAAATGCTTACTTAGTGTACCCGCATTTGCTAGAGCGAAAAATAAGGCGAAATCAAAAATCAGTTAAAACTGGTCGACTAGATATTCTGTTTGATATAATTAGACCAGGTAGAGTGTGTACTAGCATTTGGTGCGGGAAAACTCTACAAGCATGTCCCCCAACTAGAGGGTTCCTGAGAGTATATCAGCACTCGGTGGATGCGTGAACACAATTGACGAGTAACGGTAAATATATGCTGTTTTACATGAATCGACCGCTCACCGTCGCCAAATCAGCGGTTCGACAAGTCGGGGCAAGAATAATCACGGGAAACACTGCGGTACCAGTTTGCCGGCTTGACGTGTCGAGACAGGAATGGGTGATGTCACAATCCTCCCCCAGCAATGAATGTTCCCTGATGACTCATACCTGGCGCCAGTTTGGCGGATCAACAAGACAATTCGAGACAGGAATATATCACGATCTTGAAACAGTTGGGCCATTGACCCTGTTCATCTCGTTCCACAACAAGACCATGTGACGTCGATCGTAGGAGGGAGGGGGTGAATATATAAGGGGGCTCGCTCGGTCGACTATTTATAAGCGTTTGTAGAGCGAATCAAGAAGGACAAGTTACAGCAGCTGGTAAATATTGTGGACGCCGTGCGGACCGCAACATTGTATGATATAATCGTCGATCAAAAGTACTCGGTGGATAAATTAAAAGCGGTCAATACAAAGTTCGGGAGACGCTTAATACCTTATCTAGATGGCGAGTTTTGTGTATTTTTACCCTGTTGTTTTGGTACTCTAACAGATGAAGACGTATGCGAGCTTAATAACAAAAAACTGGTATCTAACTGCGCCGGAGTAAAACCCGGTTCACTTATCATTGTGAACTTCAAACGCGTTTAAAAATACCTACCAATGTGCTAAGAGACGGGCAGTAAAGTCAAGCAGTTAACGACTTCGGGCAACTTGGCAGTTAATATAAGTGCACAAGTTAAAGACGTGTAGTACCGTATTGCACCGGTTTAGTGATATAGTACTCTGTATAAAGACAGTGGACACGTTAAGGATCCTACAAACAATCCAGCACGTTTTGCTGTCAGATACACTCACCATGCTTAGAACCGGCTATATTAATTTAATGTTTGTGGGTCATACGATTGCGGGACGTGTCTATATGTCAGCAGAAAATATTCACAGTGGGGTTGTGAGCGATAAACATCTAACTTACAAAGTAGTGAACCAAGACAGAGATGTGCCACAGGAGCGAATCTACATCGAGTTCTGCGACTCTACCTGTCACACGTTAAGAGCAGCGACTGAAGTACTATCCTACGAGAGAATCAAGGAGTATTACCTGTGTGATAGTACATGTGCTGTGTACAATTTCCGCAAAGAGTACGTTGTGGCCGTGTTTCCCAAGCCTCTACCACCCTTCCGAGTTCCACACCACCTTCCACCACTCTTCATGACGCCGCAGCCACCGCCCTCACCCCCAGTCACCCACGTACCCGCCGCCAGAGTCACCTGAGTACCTCCCGCCAGAGTCGCCTGCCTACCAGACACCAGCGTCAGACGAGTACTCACAGACAGAGCCACCCTCGTGCCCACCACCAACGGAGGAAGAGGTAAAGTCCGAAGAACCCATAAATCTCGAAGATTTAACAATGTACACAAGTTATTCAATTAATAAAATTATGGCTGAAACTACCGATGACTATATAATCGGTTTGGGCAGTTTCGATAACGTCTTCCTTCCAAAGTCTGCCTATTATTTGGATTGTAAGCGATTTTAATCTAAGCCACGATGTATGACATATCTCGGAGGACAAAGTGTGATGTTTAAAAATGAATTAAAAACTAGGCGTGCTCCCTGAATATAATACATGTTGCCGTAGCCCTATTTCACTACGTTACTCTTCTCACAAACTTTGCTGACGTCATTGGAGCTAGCGTTGACATTTTGGTGAAATATTTTCGACATTTTGAAACAGGTTTACTCTGTGAAAGGGGAACATGAATAAATATTTTATAATATTCTTAAGATAACTCAGTTTGTGAGCAGAGGGCTTTGCTGCTTGAGTGAGTGTTTTTTCTCCCGAGACGTGGACAGGGATATTTATTCATACCATTTCTTTACCTACATCTCCAGTTCCCATTATGTCATTTAAATGTAGCATTTGTGAGGGGATCCTATGCAAAGCTCTCCAACTCTATTTGACACAAATATCAATGTCATCAAACGACTACCAATCCTGTTCCAGAAGTTCACCATGATGCCTGTGGGACGAGGAGGTATTGTGCAGCGCATTAGACCAGATCGAGAAAGAGAAATACAATCGTGTAAAGTGCTTAAACGAAATTGAGAAAAACAAAAGTTATAACGTAGTCCTATAGGAAAGGTCCAGCAATGTACCAAACGTTATTGTGCTTGATGCTGTGGGAAGAATAAGAATGCCAGATAAAAACTTTGTAGATATTGTCAATAGGCGTTCTAGAACCTCTCAGCGTGTCCTAAACTATTTTGGAAGTGACTCCTACTCATTTTCTAGATGATGAAAGAGATGATATTCTCTCCTGATTTTTTTTATTAGGTAAAAGAGAGAGATTATGTGTTTTTCTTGCTGTCACAATTATATAATTCATGTTGCACTCTAAACTCTCAACTTAATTACCTGTAGTGTTCAAAAGACCTTAAATAATAATAATAATAATAATAATAATAATAATAATAATAATAATAATAATAATAATAATATTGCTGCTTGTCAATAAAAATTTCTATGTTGTTGTGGCTGCACGCTATGAATGTTTTAAATTAAATTAATTAATTGCTGTTTGTCAATTAAAAACTACTAAGTAAATTTTGTTATTATTTTAAAAAAATCCTTAGAACATACTGTTTGGAAATCCTTGGATATTCAAAGACAGGGAAGAGATAAAAATATACACGTAACAACTTTGCCGGAATAAAATATCAAATAGCGCAGACTGGTAAATGTTATGCTCTATTGTTTACACATGTGAGTTAATATAACGTTAGAAAAAAATGGCTTGATTTGTATTATATATATTAAAATTAGTAGAAAGATTAAAAATGTATATTATTATTGTAAACAGTCTTACTATTTAGACAGCATTTATAAATTTAACTAAATTTAGTTTAAGGTAAAATGTCAAGTTCTCTCTCTCTCACACACACACACACACACACACACAGGGGTGGATTTACGACTCTGCCGCTCATAGGAACTATATAATTTACCACCCACTTTTCCTACCTTATTTTCTAACCTTCTAAATCCCTGTTTTCCCCCTACCAGCCCTCATACACCGACACACACATCATATAAGCCTACACAAGTGTTATTTTTGAAATTACAGATAAAAAGTGCCTACGTTATTTGATTATTTATTATAGTGAGATTTTAAAAGTATAAAGAGTCTAAGCAAAGACTTAAAAAGTTGAAATAAATACTATTACACTATCTGTTAAATATTCCATTACTTGCAATTTTCCCTAAGAAACACACCTTGTTGCTAGGTACCCTTCATTGGTTACTTACTCTCCCTATTTCCCCTCACTCTACTCTACGTGCCTGCAGATTTCTCGGAATTCGCTACCCTCCTTACCCTCTTCCATCTTCCCTAAGTCAACCCTGTTACACGTGGCATGTGGTACTCAACAGACAGTGTGTGCATTGAAAATCATTCTCAGTCACATCTCGGTGATACTCTCTCGCTCTTACCTAAGAAGAACTTATCAAATCCTCCGTGTCAATGACTTAGTGCGCGACCTTTTGTATATAATATGCCAATAATTTTCAATCTGTGTGTTCTATTTTATATCTAATATGTACTCATAAAATGCGAGTGTTTAGGGGAGCTCCTCTCGCAAATTAATTACTAAGAAGACCATACTCTGAGACAAGACCATCGCACTCAGATTTTCTCGGATATCCAGCCAAAGACATCACTCAAAGGTAGGCTCTCACCAAATACATTTTTATATATCAACGGTCATATCCCACCTCTGTTTTAGTGTGACTAAAACTGGTCCTCCGGAACTATATTACATTTTAATTTAATTTAAATCTTAATAAACAGATCGCTTACACACTATCACAATACACAAATTCAAATATTATTTAATCTAACAATATAAAGTTTGCATTAGTAGAATGTAGAACATGTTACTACAAATTAAATATTAGCATGTACACACTAATAAGATAGTCGATGATATCTTTCGCCTTGATTTCTGCTGAGCGAACTTGTCAATGATTCCAGAAATATCCTTTTTATGCAATAATTGACCTTCAATTAATACGATTGTCAGTGAATTGAGGTGATCCTCTGTCATGTTGGATTGTTGGCACGCAGATACAGCAAATCACAACAATCATACACACAACGAAGCCATAAAATTATTTTAACTTATAGAAAATAATACCGCATGTATTTTTTTCGTCATTCAAAATTTGCCGGCCTTAAAATCGGCCGCCGTAGGTAAGTGCCTAATAGGCCTATGCGTAAATCCGCCCCTGCACACACACACACACACACACACACACAACACACACACACACAACACACACACACACACACAAATCTAACACATTCATTTGTAAATTGTAACTGTTCTGACGGTAGAATGAAACCCAAGGAGAAAGTAAAAAGGAACTAATTTTGAGTGATAGATAGCAAATTCACACACAAGATCAAACATATTCATTTTTATTTATCAATTGTTACTGTTGTTATGTTATAATACAGGCCTAGTCGTAAATTCCGGGATATTTAAATACTGGGAGGGAGTAGCAACCTACACATGACAAGTTAGTTTGCTTGTTGGAAGAGTATCAAAATTAATTAAAGTGTTATCTTTGCTGATTACGAGGCAATATAAATGACAAACAAAGAAGTTTTATTTTTAAATATGGTCTCAACTATAATTTGTTGACATAGTAATAGCTTTACATAAATTAATACGTAATCTCTATAAAATTACTATGGGGACCTTGAATCAAATATTTTAAAACAATCAGTCAATGATTTATTATTATTATTATTAGCACCGCGTCTTACTACCCGTTCGGGTTATACGCACTTACGCTAATGTGCAATGGTAGGGTGATTGTAAGATGAAATGGAGGACCTACAGTTTAACGTGGAATCCGAACCACGGTAGAGGCCTGGCATTCCTCACATGCACAAGTTGTGATTAATACACATCTTGTCAGAGGTGAAGGAGGGGTTTGGCAATCAGATAAATCTTTGCCGGGACCGAGGATTGAACCCCAGACCCTCAGCACAGAAGTCTGACACTTTACCCCTAGACCACCAGGTCACCCGTCAATGATATAGACTTTCGTAGTTGGGAGAGAGTAAGTAACAAGATTAATTGAATAAATATGATGTCATAAACATGTTAAACAAAAACAAGTTTTATTTTCAGAAATATTCTAACGGTCTCAAGTAAAAAATTAGAGGAAGTGTGCCCACATTTGCACGGAGGGAGAATGTAAAACCTATTAGAAAACCTCCTTAAGTAAGCACGACGTGGATGAAGGAATTTATAATATATCCTTTAAATTGAATACTATCCCCTGGATTTGTTTAGCTTACCCCTTGAATATTTATTAAAATACATAATGTCTGTTTACAATAATCACAGAGCCTCCCATCGTTCTAAATATCTAATATTTATCATAAGAAGGAAGTAAGGCTGAAAAAATTAGCTTTATTAAGGATATGTATCTCAGTTTTCCAACGTTGGAAGTGGGAAAAGGTTTATCAAAATTTACCCTAAAAATAACTTGCGGTGGATGGCATCTATTGGTGAAAATGTCAACGACCACTTCGTTGGCTTCACGCATCAGGTCTTCCAGCATAATTATATGTGGAGGGTCAATACAGTCGCCATATATTTCTGGCAAACCCCTTACAGAATATGACGCGGAGAACTTGGCCTGCCCTGTTCGAATCCCGGTTGACCTAAAGCATAATACCAGGTGATTTTTTTTTTCAAATTTAACGTCATGCATTGTGTCCAAGTGACGGGTAAAGACGGCTACAAAATGTTACTTTCCACATATGGATGTTTCAACTTGTCCATAATGTTTGAGAGTGACATTATAAGCTAAATGAACTTGTATTTATAGGATAGGAGGGGGGTGTTTGGGTGTAGACGTTAAAACACAAGGGTAACAGTTTTTGAATATTTATTTACAATCATAATCTACACAATTAACAGTTTTAGAATATTTTTTTGCAAAGATAGCTCAGACCATGAAAAGCATACTTACAATATTTATTAAAAAAAAAAAAATTAGAGTTTTATAATAGTTATTTACAAGTATATCTTACACCTTGTAATATATAAATGTCTTGGTGTAGAGGAAATAATAATAATAATTTTTTTGAAGTCATAGCAGGAATAGTGGCTTCGGTACTAAATATCTAAGCTAATTTACAAAGTCAGTTTAAATAGTATTTTGAATATATATAACAAATATTTTAAATTTGCATTTTTTAAATATTTACATGCAAAAAAAATCTTATTAAATTACAAACATAATTTACACAAATAGCAGTTTTTTCAAAGATAGCTTGCACCACGAAAAGAATACTTAGAATATTTATTTACAAAAAATTATAGTTATAGAATATGTATTTACAATATATATCTTACACCTTGAACTATATTATACATGTTTAGATGTATAGAAAACAATAATCAATTTCTTGAGGTCGTAGGGTGGCCTCGGTACTATATAGCTCGGAATAATATCAAAGTCCAATTTAAGAAATATTTAGATACATATACACAGACAAATGGTTACAGTTTAAAATATTTACAAGAAAAAACCAATAAGCACATTTGCCTAGAATTAAAATAGATACAAAAAATAAATATATACAAACAACTAATTATATTTGACTAGAAATAATCAGGTAGGTGAAGGTTTGTATCGGTGGAGAGAAAAATATTTAAAAAAAAGTATCCGGGTGCATAAAATAAATCAATAAAAAAATATGCCTGTTTTCATGCAGAAAAAATATGAAAAAAATCTCAAATCTTTAAAAAATGGTATATCAGTGGAACTGTCTTGAATGAAAGAAATAGAATTAGATGATTATTCAGGCCGTCTAAGTGATCACCTTTTAGTCGTGGTGAGCGCGTTTACAAGAACTCTGATAACCAAAGGGCAACGTATTAAATTCATCAACTATCCGTCGTTTGGTGTACACGGGCCGGTAAACTTTAGTCTGCGAAATGGTACACACAGTCGCAAGAACTTTTCTTACAATTTTGTGCGCTATCTGTATGTACCTTTACGCAGCTTGTTCGGTAACCAGCGCTTTCAAAACGTCAAAATTAACGTTGTTCCGGTTACCGTAATTTATAGTGATCCCGCGAACCTTACACACAGTTTTTGTTTTGACTGGATCGCCACCAACACAAAATAGGTACGCGTAATACTTGGGGCCACCAGATATAAAGGCGCTAATATAGCTTCCCGCGGACCGTAATCCTGAAGTTCGTCAGTGAGGTCACAGACACTGTCACAGTGACAGAAGGTTTTGGTATCCCAGCGAAACAACAGTGGTTTGGGGGAGAAGAGGAAGCAAAGAAATCTTGTGTAGTAAGTTGTCTATTTCTAAGCTAGTGACTATATTATTGTTACTTGTAGATGGTACCTTTTATACAAATTTAGAATAGGTTCTATAAAAGATAGTTTTAATAGTTAAAGAGTGGTAAACTTACATGTTAGGCGATCTATCGCGTCCAGCTCATGCCAAACAACAGGCATGCCAATGACAGTCTTCCCATAGCTAGAGACATGTCAATGTGGGCCGGAGCTTGCTGCCAGGGCAGAGAATCAACCGCTTCAATGAGATGGTCCAGTACAGAGCCCACCTCCACCTCACTGCTTTCCAGGGGCGGGGCCCACACACAAGGGGGAAAATCCACGGCGGGCGTTAACTCGTGTAGCCACCCCCAATCGCTAGTTACAAAGAGCGGAGGTGTTTGTAGCTCTGGGTACAGCCCTAGGCCATCGTCCAGCCCGTTTGGATCCCAGTAATCTGCAATTAAATAAATATATATTGATTACTATCAAGGGGAAAAAACCTGACACTACTCTTAAATCTATATCAGAACGCTAATTACCTATGGCCCAGTTGTTATCCGCTAGGAAAATTCCCTCCTCGATAAATAATCCCAACGGATCAGGACTATCGGAGACTGACGGTTGAACGATAATGGCAGGTGCCAGGGGTGCGTTTTCTTGACATACTATCATAGGAGGAAATGCCACTGTACATCAAAGACGTAATAAGCAAAATGGTTACCATTAAAATATACAAAACGGTTTAAAACATATCTGAATTTATCAAATTTTTCAGTGCGTCAAAACACATTTTGATGTTTATTTCACCCAATTATGAATTATAATGAACGAATGTAATGATTTCAAGGTCTATTTATAGTTGCTTCAATGGGGTGAGCTGCATGTAAAGGTGCAAGCTTCTTATTGGTCAAAAATATCATTTCCTCATCGGTGATTGGCCGATTCTTATAAAACAGCACGGATTTACCGTTACGTGTCAGTCATGCTCACGCATCCGCCGAGTTTGGATGTGTTCCCCCCTCCCCTTGGGGCTAAGGGGCACAATATGCTGTTAAGGACCGCTATTCACCCGCTGTGGTCGTGTTTATTTTTTCCAACCCTGCGCCCACGCAAATGCTGGTACACATCTTGCTCGGTCACACACTACCTTAAATACTCGGGCAGGAAACATTTGCGTGGCTAGAGAGTGAGAATAATGATATCTTGTGCCGGTGGGCACGCAGTGTAGATGTCAAACTCAGCCGCTGATGGTGGGAGGTAGGGGTTCAAATCCCTACTAGGGTTGATAGAGCAACCAAAATAAATACTTTAATTTCGAACAAACGTTAATTACTTTATAAATACAATAATGCTTGTACAGTTTCACATTTCAATCCCACGCAAACTGGTACACATCTCGTCCGGTCACACACTACCATAAATAATCGGGCAGGAAACATTTGTGTCTGGGGAGTGGGAAGAACAATATTTTGCACCGGTGGCACGCAGTCTAAATGTCAAACTCAGCAGCTGATGGAGTGAGGGAGGTAGGAGGTTCAAATCCCTACTAGGGTTGGTAGGTCAACAAAATAAATACGTTTATTTTGAACAAAAGCTAATTACTAATACATTAATGTTCATAGAGTTTTTACCATTTCCCTACCAAACAAATGCGGGTACATCCTTATATCCTTATCAAATGATTAACAAACACTAATTATTCTCGTGCCTGCCTCTTTAGACCAACATTTAATTTCAACTCATTCGACAAAGATATCAAGGTTCGAATCCATGTTTGTAGGCAGAATATCTACAACCGTACATGTTGACCGTAGAAACACAAAAAGCTGTTTTAATAGGGATTGTTTGCTAAAATTCGGCATCTGAATGAGCGCTAGAAATCACATCTGAGCCGGGACCTTCAGAGATAATTCCCAAAAGTCATGGAGGGCTACGACCCAATGTGTCAGCGGACTTTCCTGGTCACTATTAAGTCAAGGGTTGGGAGGGGGGTTAATGACTCTTCAAAAGGGTCATTATTATCCACTTTCAACATCTATGACTAAAATAAACAATTTTAGTCACATTGTAGGGTTAACGACGCATCCTAATGGTTTAATGATACCCTCCAAAAGCGTTATTCATTTACGACACATTTTAGCCCCCGGGGGTATATAACACACAGAGCTCACGAGGATGTAGGGAAGGAGGGAGGGGAAAATTGAAAGGAAAACTGTGGCCGAACGAGATAGCGCTGTAACTCAGCTAATCATGTGTGATAGCACAGACAGAGGAGAATGTATGAGGGGAACGCTCTTTCCCAAACTCGACCATCGCGGGACGCGTGCCCACCGCCAGAGACTGCATTCTCCCCCACAATAAATAAAAAACTCCCACACCAATAAATAAGTAAAAAACTCCTACCCAAAACCCTCCCCCCTAGGACACACATAAAAACAATAATGCACACATACAATCAAAAGGAGCAAAAAATCAAATGGGACAGGAAGGAACAAGTTTGGACATGAACAAAACACATACAAACTAACCCAATGAACCCAACCCCACCACAATAATACCCACCCCTCTACACCCCCACTCCCTGATAAAAATCACGATTAAAAACATCAAATAATGCGATGAGTATTTTGACCCGTCAGATGCGGATGCGGATTCCCAAAGGTCAATCACGCTACTTCCTCGTGCTTCGCTACGGAGTACTCTTTAAGATTATTACAGAAAATAGCTTTTTTCTACTTAGAAATAGTAATGAACTTGTTCAATATTTATAAAGGAAAGGAAAATAAGGAGCAACATATATTTTAAACAACATTTTAAATTTGGCTAAAGACTTTCTATAAAACTTCCTGGTAAACTACATTTTTCGTTCACCCTTCTGGCTGCAGAATCACGAGGCTGTCAGAAGAGCTTATACGTGAACAGGCTACGTACAACTGGCCATGGGAGAAACAGTAATTTCTTAAATCAACACCAGCAACTTTCAAAGACTGCTCCTGAGCTTTGTTTATCGTCATTGCGAAGCATACTTTGACGGGAAATTGCAGTAGTTTGAATTGAAAGTGGTAGTCGGAGGGGATCAAAGGAATGCGGGGTATGAAAACTGTTTCTCCCACACCACATCCTGTAAAGATGGTTGCTTCAATCACGTTACTATGTGAAGACTTCACCTGCAGCCTGGTGCCATTACAAGGCTTAGGGGGTATCAGATTCCGTATCAGCATCCATTACAAAGCTTAGGAGGTATCAGATTCTGTAGCAGCATTATTGGTGCTCAACCTTTCAGACAGAGAATGTGATCTGGAATCCCTAGTGGATTTACAATTTGGAGGAACTCCACAGGGTAGTGGATCACGTCTTCTATCTCCACCACGGAGTCCACAGACTGATATCTCACCATCTCAGTAGGAAGTTTGTCCAATAACGAATCATTAATGCTTGCTGCGGTATCGTTCTTAGGTGTGAGAATAGCTCTCTCCTTAAACCAATTCAGGTCTTTAATGTGTAAATTACTCAAATCAGGGTAAATGTCGTCACTTAAAGTCTTCAAATATTTAACAACTTCACAGAGATTTTCTGGAATGTGGACTTTGTCATCTTCTTCCTTTAACCTTCCATTGACAATTTCCAGAAGTAAGTTTGAAAACTCTTCTGCATTCAAATCGCCTTTGAGATGGACCATCATATTGACCCGCAAGGCTAGGACTTGGACCTTAGGCTACAGGTAGGATGAATTGAGGTAGGCTTTTACCTTATCAGCACGTGTGCCTCGAGGCACGACAGGCAGTGTCTGCCGGAAGTCCCTGGTCAGTAGTACAATCATCCCACCCATCAGGTGCTTACTACTCCGAATGTCCTGGACAGTCCTGTCTAACGCTTTTATTCCTCCCTAGTGAGCCATAGTACATTCATCCCAAACGATCAACTTGCACTCTTTAAGTAACTGGCCAGTATCGCTCTGTTTTGAAATATTATACAGAGGAATTTCAGAGTAATTGTGCTTGAGAGGCAATTTGAAGGCAGAATGTGCTGTCTTCCCACCGTCTAACAAAGTCGCAGCTATACCTGATGAATCTAAAGAGATCGCTATTTTCTTGTTTTTCCTTACACTGTCAAGCAACAGATTAATCAAAAACGTTTTACCTGCTCCACCTGGAGCGTCAAGAAAGATAAGCCGTCCATAATCTGAACCAACGCTATTAATAACCTATTGATAGACTTGACTTTGTTTGGTGTTGAGTTTATCAATAACGTTTTGAGCAACTGATTCATAAAGTTGGAATACGTCATAAGAAATGTCTGTCAGGTATTCGCGATTGACAATAACTTCATTTATATCATTAGACGGTGAGGGAAGGCCAAGCTGCTGAAGTGGTTGGTTAGATATTGAAAATACTACGTTTTCTAAAAGCACTAAGCATTTATTGTAAGCAATGTATACACAGTGTTCAATGCCAATTTTCTGAAACTCATTCTCCACCTGCATTTTTATATCCTCAGAAAGACTCTGTCTGTGGTATTCCCAAAGTTTTAAAGGATCTGCCAATTGACTAAACACCAACATGACATAAAATAGTTCCCGGAACTTATACAGTAAGTCAGAAAAGGCGGCTTCCTCCAGAGTGTGGTCCCGTTGAGTGTCATCCACCAACAACCCAAACGCTCAACAGGCAGACTGATAAGTAGGATGAACCACACCTGACACTTTTTAAGGTCATTAAAGCAAGTGCGTCCTCAAACTCCGTGAAGTAGGAGTCGCAAGTAATATCATTCAGCATTGTTCGGATGTACATTTTACACTCGATCAAGCACTTGATCCTGTTTGACTCCTGCTTGTCCAGGAACAGCTTTCTCTGCTTCCTCCAGCTGGACCTATTGTCCTTCCAAACATAGTACGCCGGAACTTCACTGTAGAGGAGCCCTCTTGCAAAAGCATCTACTTTGCACAGTTTGAAAAATGCTAATAGAGTGATTTTTGGATGGTTCTGTACTTTACCTGCGGCATTATCAGTTGTAAAATAAACTCGTTGACCGCTCTAGTGATGGACAGAGAGATTCATGACGGGTGTATATCTTTCATGACTGGGGAAACATAAGATTCTCCAAGCAGCTTCAGAACTACATTGGAAGGCGTAGCTTTGGAACTGTTGTCCGAGTCAGGGGGAGAATTCAGATCATCATCAGGCACAACAGAAAGACACTGGTTTTTAGGAAGAGCAGGGTAAGATAAATCAGTAAAAGGAAATTAATGGTCGGTTTTGTCATTGGCAGAGCAATGGACAACAATATTTGCAGGGCTGGTTACATCAAATGATGTAAGGGTAGGGCGAACGACAACGGGTGGTTGTTGAGGAGGAGGAACATATTGAGGTATGAGCGGTTCAAAATGAGATGACATAATAGGATGAGAACACCTAAAACGTAATATGGGCCTTCCCCCAAAAGGCTCTTCAGGCAATATAATCACCTTGCCACTACGATACACCACCAGATGTTAAGGGTATGTTTAATCAGCTGTCCTTTTTTCTCAGTGGGTGGCGTGTGTGGTGTGGAGAGACATGTGAGCCTGGTACTCAACCATGGTTCTGTATATGTTACCACATGGTATCATATTGAGCTCTTGAAACCCTTGCCAGTTGTTACAAATGTGCTGTATGACACTGGCTCGCACCTGTCACGCCAGCGAGTCAGTGCTGAACATGAAGTAAGATAGGGAATAGAAAAAATACGATCCGTCCCCCTTCATAGGCACATTACGGTGAAGTACCATCACGCCGTCAATATCAATTAGCTCCATGCCTAATAATGTGTATTGGGAAAGAAAAGGAAAATATGAGAAATAATCTGTTTATTTTTAGGTAGGTGGGAGATGACACAAATAAAAAATTTGTCACAAAATAAGAATCAGTAGAAAGTGTCCCGCTCAGATAATATCAGCGACAAAATTTAATGGCAAAACATCTATCAATATTGAAAGCAGAAAAAAAAAGATTCTCGAGAGTACAACTATTTTCTATCTTAAAACCAAACTAAACTTTATTGAACGGTAGCCTAAAACAGAACTGACAGGAACTAAAAAACCTTCTTAAACTAAAAAAAACAAACGAAAACTCCTTAAAACTTCTATACAAGAACTCAAGGTAAACAGTCATAAAAATGAACTCTGTTTATGTGAAAAGAATACTTATTATCTTAAAACGGAATACTAAAAAGGAAAGGAAAACCTGGTAGCACAACTATAGCGTTGTGATAAAAATGAATCAGAAATAAAAATAGGTATTTTGAAGTAGAAAATATATGGAACAACTAAATTGGACGTGAAGAGAAAATAAAGCAAGAGAACTGGTTGACACAGGTGTACAGTAGCGGAGTAGTGACTGGACTGAACCTGGAGCGTAACGATAGTGTTGTGATAAAAATGACTCCGAAATAAAAGTAGGTGCAGTCAGAGAGTCATAAATATTCGTAAACTTGTGTAAATTAATTTTTTTTTCCATTCCAATTTGTGTGTATACGATTTTTATTGTTTTCCAATAAATATTTTTACCCATACGTGGCTTTAGATCAAATAAAATCTTATTTAAGAAACATAAATTATGTAACAATTATGTATGCATGCTGTAAAATAGATAGAATCAAAACATGCAATCAAACGGATTCGTACACTGGACTTTGAACTGTAATCCTTACATATTAAAAACAATTGATCATAAAGTCCTCACGATAATGCTGTTTCAAAAACTTCTAAAGCTATTGACTCTTCTGTTGCAGAAACAAGTTTTGGAACAGCCAGAAGTTGATCAACCCTTTTAGGCCTACCTGATACCACAGTTGAAAAGCGATGCACGTTTTCATGTCCGGTTGTATCTTATATCTTTTGTCATCCCAGTGAATAGTGACTTCTGGCGTAAATACACTCCTCAAAGACTTCGAAATCTTCTGTCAACACATTATACATTAACGATAAATAGACGAATTATTAACATTGTATTGTGAAGTCGTCAGTACGACAGCTTTTTTCTATCACTTAATTTTGAATCATAAAAACTAACAATCAAATCATCATCAAGAAATTTCTTCCTGCCAAGCTTTTTTAGAGGTGATTCAGAGGTTGAGGGACCTTGAGCAGAAGCAACTTTATTAGATAAATCTATCTCCTCTTCATTCGAAGAAGAAGAAGAAGACAATGGAATTGGGAGTTCGCTCATTGATTGATTTAATAATCTCCTCCTCTTTCCTGCGCCTGCATTCTCTTTACACGAGCTTTTATCTTTTCATATTCAAATTTCTTTTTTGTGAGTTTTATTTTACCTTTGCTTCAAATCTTTCCTGGACGTCCTTTTTCTCGTTGAGCAAGAAGAAATTATTTGTATTCCTGAATACAAATAATTCTTAGAACATCAGCATGGGTGATATCAAAAAGATCTTCCAGTTTCTTCTGTCACTCTTCTCCTTGTTTTAACCATTCTGAACGTTTAGCTTTACTTTATAAGTTTATACCTTCATTTGCATGCACCTTAATGTTTTAACAAACACAAAACAAAACTTAAACACAAGTCACTTTACTACTTAAGATAATATCATAGTCTCGTTTACATATAAATAGAATCTCAAATATACAAACACAACAATTAGATAGTTTGAGTGCGATATTATGAGAGCGTGGCATGTAGCATTGAGACTACAATCTAAAACTTACTGGCGGCCAACCAAAGCTGTATGGAAAGGGAAGGGGAAAGGGAAAGAGAGGGCTTAAGGGAGTGGGGGTGGGACGTGGCGTAGTCCTCGGTAGAGGAAATTGTGGTGTAAAAGTAGTAAACAATTGATGGTTCAGGCTCTCACAATATCTGTAAGATGGATCACTTCAAGTTAAAATGACCAATCTTTACAAAACTTTGATGTGTTGTAGCGAACTCTAAAATTCAATTAAATTTAATGAAATTTCAACAATACCCATTTTTCAACAAGGAGAACAAAATAGCAGGGTGCCCCAATGATATTTTAAAAGTTGAAATTTAATCAGCACCCTTATATATATATATATATAAAAGGGTGCTGATTATTTATATATATATATATATATATATATATATATATATGTGTGTGTGTGTGTGTGTGTGTGTGTGTGGTATGACAATCCGTCTGGTGGCGGTTCAATGGAGCAGGCGATCACGTACTTAATTTCGTCCGCTATAAGATTCTCGTTCCCGGACGTTACGTCATCCCACCATTCTTAAATTTGGTAGAACGGCGATGACGTGGCACCATGTTCCGGTCTCGGCCAACCTAGTTGTGGCTCGCCAGTCAGAATTCATATTTTGAGATGAGTGGATGTGTCTCAGAACGTCTCTAGATCGAGTGGTCATGGAGAGATGGATAGAATGGAGTATGTGGTGCGTAATAGCATAGTTTGATGTTTCCAACTTTATCATATTTTTTTTAAGTGTGGTTCATTGTGGCTTAAATCATGCTAAAATATTTGAAAAAAATTTGATCATGCATCTGAACTCTGCATTATACTTAGACTTGATTGGAAATCTACATCATAATTAAACATATCCTTATCCATACATGATACTTACAATGTATTTAACGATTGATAAAAGTCGTACTTCTTCCTTAAACAACATTTAATCATCAATCTTAACTCTTCATTATAATTAGTTAAGTTTATAGGCGTGCATGATACATTATATTTAATTATCAACCAAAGCCAAACTTCATGCTTAAACAAAATTTTACCATTTATACGATCCATGAATTATACTCGGACATAATCTGACCATTTTTCAACGTCCTACATGATACTTACGAGACATTTAATCGATATTTATTATCGTGAGTCTAACAATGAAATAATTTAACCATAGTGGGACCATTAAAGGCGAGCTCATCTTGGTTGAGTCCACAATGAAGAGAACATATAATACCTTTCTAAATGTTTAAAGAAAGAGTACTTTCTTGTATAGCGAATAGAGAATTGATTGTAACCATACAAAGAAAGAGTCATGTCTTGGTTCCGACATGATGTAACTTATAAGATATCAACTTTGTGTACACAAAGGGTATCATCATGGATTTAAGTATCAATGGCTGGATTCATCTGGAACCATAGTGTAACCATTCATTGACTGGAAGCATAATGGAACCATTAGTGTTAAGAGTAGTTGTAATTGTATTAGTTGTAATATTAGTAGTTGTAGTTGTTGTTGTAGTAAAATCGATGGTTTTCATCACGATGAAACTTATAAGATATAAACCTAATGAAAACCAAGGGTATCATAAAGGGTCTATGTATCGATGAATGGAAACATTCAAGCTAGGACTCATACCTGGATACCAGCATGATGGCAGTTACTGGTAGATGTTGTAAATACTAAATCATGACCAATCAGATAAGAGGTTCCACCATGGTGTAAACGTGCTTTTATTAACGATTGAAGAAAGAGCCTCAACATGATTGTTAGTTAGGATCAATGACTGTAGCCATAGTTCCTATAGTAAACTACGTATCCATGGTAAGAGTCACGTCTTGACTGATTTCACCATGCTGAAATTTATAATATATCTTGCTTGTCTAAACTGTTAAAGGAATAAATGTGTAATTCTAACGTATCTACTTCCCATTGTCAGGCTTGATTACGTCGAGCCTTCTCCATTACCCACCGCCTGATAAAATAGACCTCATTATCGTTAATGCAACAACAGTAGCCTCTTTCTATTTCACCAGCTCAAGTCCCAATAAATCTAGCAACTTGTACGCTTTATCACTACGAACTTCACGTCAAACACAAAAATCCCATAACTCTTCTAACCCAAATCCTTCTCAGAATATTCATACATTTCGATATTACTTTCCAGCATATACTATCCTAGCCTTGGTACGAGAGTCCTTCATCTCGATCGGACAAGACCTAACATCATAGGGTAAGAAAGCATCCGGCTTACTATTCCTTTAGACTATGTCCAAACGTCATGATTCCATATCTTAAATTTAGGCCTTGTGTGTACTAATCAGAAAAGATAAATACATTAATGATATGATCTTTGTATGACACCAAAAATCATGATTGTTATTCCAACATACGTACTTGGTCGAAGTGTGATCGCTGCTCATTGGTCAGAATCATATGTAATATTTCTTACTTACATTACATCTGATTACCGCTCGCTCATCATTTATCAGGCTCCTTCATCATTCGTCGATCATCACCATACATGATATTTACATAAAATTTAATTTTAGTTCAATGATTGGATCAAAGCTTCATTCTACCTATACTGATCGTGCACTACATCATGATTACTAATTTTAATCTTTAATCGCAATCATGTGTCATACTTATCAGAAAAAAATTTTCTGACCAGAGTCGTGCACGATGCTTATAGCTATTCATTGATCAACATGTAATATAGATATGCATAATTTTATCTGCGTACATAGTTCAGAGTTGTGATTCCTACTTTTGAGACATTTGACTATCGTTCATTGATCATACATCACGCATGCACAATATAGGAGTGGAGACATAGCCGTTACTTACATGGCATCTGTTCCTCAAAGACATATATACTATAGTTAAGAGATTTGATCATCATTCATCTATCCCAATCTCGCCTCCTACTTGCATAACATTGAATAAATGATAATTGTAGCTAAACATTGATCAAACATACATAATTCTTTATTAGAGTTATGCATAATTCTTAGTAGGTACATTCTTAATTGATCAGAATCGTACATCATGTAACAACTTTAATATCAAATGGGACAAACACTCACCAACCAAGGGGCCAGCTCTCGGAAGACCTACGCACGACTCACACCACTAACACCGACCTCCGCACTCTAGAGTAATACCCGTCCGACTGAGCGCGCGCCCGAGTCAACTGACCGCAAGAGTCGAACACGTGTCCAGCCAGCCAGAAAGAAGAGTTCCGTGTCCGGCCGCGTGTAGCGTCTGGGCGCTTCGACTATGTACTCGAACCTACTGGCTCCTTCGATTGCTATGTTCTCCAACCTTCCAATTCCTTCGGTCCTTCCCCCCCTCTGAGAACTATCTGTTGTATATATACGGCTACGCCGGTAATGTAACTGACTACACCACGATCTTATGGATAAGAGGTGAGAACGGCGACTAGGTCTCGGGGATTATTGTTATTCGAGTCATAAATTCTGTTTCGGTGTCATGGGGGGACTATATTCAAAATAACCGTTTAGACTCTAAATACTTTAACTCATTGTTAATTTGAAATTGCTATGTCATGCGCTTCCCGCGGCATCTAGAAAGGTCATCGCCCTTCGCCACCCGTCTAAGCTGGGATTCAAACCCAAACCTTATTGTTAGTTACAATTGTAAATACTTGTTTATTATTAAAGCGCACTGAGTGTGTCAGCGCCCCGGGTTCAAAACCCGTCTTATAAACTTCTCTTACTTCTATTTAATGACAGCTGTTTCAATCAAATTAATTGCTGAAAGTAGTATGATGAAGCAAGACTTAGCTTACTCTTGCATTAGAGGGTTATTGTATTTATGTGACGCCAAGTCAATTATGAACGTTTAAAATATTAAACTGTACACTATACTTGGTTGTCATCACGTAGGATGATGCAGTTAGGCCTTATGCCTTGTTTTGGAAATCAATGTACTAAGTATTATGTTAAGGAACCAAGGAGCTAAGGTTCATAAAGTTAGTTCGATGCCAGAGATCCTAGATTTTGTATATTGTTATTTGAATATTGAGCCCAACACGTTAGTGTTGTTTTTTGTAACCATCCTGATAGGGATATTGAGATTGTTTGTGTATCTAAATGGTCTTGATGAATAATAGAGAGGTGCGCTTCACACACGATGTGTGTATTCTCAAATATTGTAATAATGTTGTTTTCAATAATAAATTTCATTTTGTCCAATCAGGTGATTAATTTGCCTGATTTTCAGCCTTCCTCACCCTATAGATATTGATAGATATAAAAGGGGGGTAGCAATCATATTTTATCATACGAAGCATCAAGCTTTTATAATATTTATTTTTCACTTACTGATAAGGATTTGCTCACATACAAAATGAGGCATGCAACGCATCAGATTAGAACTCTAAACTAAAAAAATTCTTCTAAGCTTCATATGTAGATTATTTTAAAATATGAAAGCTTATGTGTTTATTTTGAACAAGTGTCCCAACTCCTTGGAAAATGTTAAAAATAGAACATTCGTAAGTCTTGGTAAATGAAATGAAGAGAAGCAGTAGTTCCTTCTGAAGGTATTTACAAACATGTAAGATAAGATCTAGCACAGTAGACCCACCAAATCATTATAGCCTCACAAGATCTGTGATTCTCAGAGAGGCTTGCTTGTCGAATCGCCTTAATTCGTACCATTCCTAGCGTATTTGTGGCTATCGAACAGCGTTAGGTGCTGCTGACCTGACGTTGCTAAGCGCTAGTGGGAAAAAGTTGTTTCTTGATTTTGTGGAACCAATAACTCGATCGTTCAACGATAACACGTGTATTCGGGTCATCGTTGATGATTTTTCCAAAATAGTGACTATGACTCGCCTTAAAGATACGATGGGTATCACCATTGTCTAAAAGCACATTTAGGCCTTATTTGGGACCACACGAATGGCTGTCAGTGAAAATGGAACTGATTTTTATTCTAAATACTTCAAGGACATGTATTTTTGGAATAATATATGTGACAATTAGTCCATAACCATGTAGAGAATTTTAACAGAAACTTGAGCGTTGTGAGAAATAAATAAATGAATGCACTGCAACAAATTACCTTGGGATTTTCCCATTGGTCAAACAACCCTCTTAACTTATCTTCCTTACTCTGATTTAACCTTTTGAGTATACTATTATAACCTGATGGTCCAATGAGATCAAAATGTGAGGGATGGCTTTGAACTTGGGTATAGTGATTGTACTGCCACAGGCCGCCTCCTATTGTTTTGACAGGTTTTGCTAGCTCACCACAGGTTTCTAGCCCCTTCTCCTTACCTAGGGGGGCTTCTGCTACAGTCAATAAGAGGCTACCCAGACGGATCCTAGAGAGAGATATATCCTTTTAACCTAAGGCGCTTCCCACCACAACCCAGATTGCTCGAGTGTGGGAGGAGAGTGGGGAAAGAGAGGGAAATTCCCCGATGATTCCTACCCCAATCATTGAAAGCCCGGTCCCCACTCCTCCTCCAGCGTTCCTACTGGTCCAAGAGAGATGATTTCCCACCTCATCGATAGAGTGGGTGGGAGAACAGTGACGTGGACGGCGGAGAAAGCCTCATTGTCACGCCCAACTGCGCTCTGGACCGCACCCCTCCTACGGCTGCACTTAATGATCTTGCCTAAGTGCATTGTACTCGGAGGGCGTCAGCCATGGACTATTCCCAAAGGTAGAGGATAGATTCAATCGTAGATCAATAAAGACTTATGTTAAATAAAAAAGTACTCTCATTAAATGTGATCATAAGAAATATGGATAACTTCCATCTCCTGTACTCAGATATATACTATAGTCTGTGTTCATAGAGTAGAGTAGAATGATAAGGACTTAAGTTATATAAATAATGTACTCTCATTAATTGTTCATATTTTAAAAATTAAATACAGATAGCTGACAATATCTTGTGTTCAGAATATATATAACCTAGTTTCAACTAGATTGTTCATCATAAGAAGAAAAGATTAGCATATAGGCTTACTATGGATATATAGTCCGTTTTATATAGTATGTTCCCTTTGAGAAAAACAATTAACACACACAAAGAATATAAAGTCTGTCCATTAAGATTATCATAAACGACACACAAACGTACACTAGTCTTAACATGTGATAAATTCATAGTCATGACCTCCCTGATAATTCAGTCCCCACTGCGAGACGTCGAGACCGACGTCTGTGCGCTCAAATTTTTTTGTCCCTGGCAGAAGCACTCTCCCTAAAAGATCAAGTTTGATATTGTTAGGTTTATTGGTGGCGTCAACCTCACCATTTTCTTTTTCCTCAAAACGAAGCACGGTATAGGTCTCATACTGCTTGAGCTACAATAAACACTTGACGCGATTGTAATCTTTTTTCTCCACCCAGTTCAATACCTCGTACATCACGCCTTCATCCATCTTGTCCTCCTCGGTCTGGCTGCGAAGGAATTCCGCTTCCTCATCCTCAGTCTGCAAGCGAAGAGTCTTAGCATGATATCCGTTCTCTAGCCTGCAGGTATCAGAACAGCTCTCTATTGTCTGGCTGGACTCCGGATTATTACATCCTATCCAGTGCGTGGTAGAATCGCGTAACTCGCTGTATCCTTTATCGTTTTCATGATGTAGTAATCTAAGACTCCCTTGGTAATCTTTATATCAACCTTATTTTATAACTAGCAACCGAGTTTCTGAAACATTTTGAATATCATGAAACTCTTCGTTCGCGTTCGCTTTTATATGCTCTCTGGGAGGAGGGGGGGATTGCCTGACGGGTAGTTCTCCCCTCCTCATGTTTGCTGCCTGCCTGATGATTCTCTTTTTGCAATGCATTCCTGAGCTCCCTTCCCGACGTAACGTGCGTGCTAATTGGACGGGGTAAGTTTGCTTATCTCGAGTATCATCCATCGTCTCCGTCCAGAAGTGTGAGAAACTCTCGTCAGCAGACTTATTGTCGACAAACTCTCTGTCGACACATTCCTCATGGGCAGACTTCCGAATTTCACAAGTATCACCTTACCATTCTTCCATGCATTTCTTCTCGAGCTTACGGGGTTCCCTATCGAACTCTCCACCCCATGTAATCACCCGTCGCGCCACTTTCTGCGATAAAGTACTTTAATCAACCTCGATCTCAACTTATGCTCTAGGAACTTGAACATTGTAAACCCTTTTCTCACACCTCATTTGATACGATAATTCGAATCTTCACCTCCCCTTAGGCGAGGAAGTGAAGATTAGAATCATGGTCGGGTGAGCTGGTCTAGAGAGTTAAGACTCGAGCAAACATGAGGTCATCACTGGACTAGTTATCAAACATGGTACATCACTGAGTGTTGTAAGCATCCTCCAGTTAAGCAATGCCCGGAACAATATTCAGGTGAGTGACTATTAATACATGAAGAATAATGGGAGAGAATGAGTGAGTGAGGAATAACATCCAAGGGAGAGAGTAAAAAATACCCAAACAATCTAGACGAGGTGAAAGAGAGCGAGGAATAACAGTGGGCAAGGTTGAGGGAATGATACCAGAGTGAGTGATGGATAATACTAGGGCAAGTGAGTGAGGAACAAGGGGAAAGAGAGTGAGGAATAAGAGGAAAGAGAAATAGGAATAAGGGGAAAGAGAGAAAGGAATAAGGTGGATGAGAGAGGACTGATAACAGAGGAAAGATGAATGAGCAAAGGTGAGTTGAATGAGTAATACCTCAGGGGCAGTGAGTGAATAACATTCGTTCAAGGTGAAAGAGAAAGGAATAATACCTGGACAGAGAGGTAGAGGTAGCGAGATAGATCTAGAAGATTCAACACACATTAGAGAAGCTAGAAGGTTAGAGAGGTGGAGGGTTTGGGAGAGTCAGACTTAAGAAATTCAGGAAAGAGCTAGAAGGTGTATTTCATCATGAGGAGATAGAATTAGAAGGTGCAATCCCATTATGTAAAATATAGAGGGTTAGACTCATTATGAAGAGAAGAAGTTAATATCGGTGGAAGTTTTGGGGAGGTGGAGTTATGAGGGTGAAGAGATAGGGCTAGAAGATAAGAGTAAAGAAGATGTGATTGTAGAGATATTAAAGATAAGAGGTCCTACTCTTCAAAGGTAGAAAGTTCAGTTTGAGGACTAGGAATTAGAAGTTTTGACCCTGAATTATGGAAGGTTCAGGAATGGTGAGGCTATAGGACTCATGGTACAAGAATGTAGAATAGTGAGATCCAGCCTCTTAAAAGAGTTAGAAGTCCTGAGAAGATTCAGGCGAGGTTATACGGTTCAGGAGGGAAGATATTTGAGGTCCATGAAGTAGTGTTAGAAAGTTCAGGAGAGATGGAGCTATGAGAGCTCAGAAAGTTCACTTCACTACGGAGGAGTTATGAGGTAGAAGGACCAACGTTGAATTATGAAATGTTATGTAGATGAAGAGTTAGGAGAGATGGAGATAGAATGTCCAGGTCAAGCACATCATCATAGTTAGAAGAGGTTATGGAAGGGTAAAATGTTCGGGAGTAGTAAGGGCAAATGGTTCAACCCATCATGGTTAGGTGTGGCTCTTCATGTAGTTAGAAGGTTCGGGAGAGTTACAGTTATGAGATTGAGAAAGCAAATAGTTATGTGCGGAGAGCTGGAGTTAGGGAATCTAGGAGATAAAAGCTATGAATTGCTTTGGAGAGATAAAGTTATAAAGCGAGAGTACATCTTGGAGCTATAGAGTTCTATGTATGCAAGTAATATGATCTATATTAATAACATGAAGTGTGTTTGTCTTTCTCTCACTTACATTGCGCAATATCTACAGCACACAGAGGTCTCAAATTTAAAACTAGTATCCTATGTGTACAAACGTGTGCACCCAGCAAATTGCGCAGTACCCTGGGAAACGCAGGGTACTTCTGCTAATTTTTGTATGAAATAAATAGTATACATACATAACATGCATGAAATAAATACAATACACCCATACAAAATATGCACGGCATTACATAACATACTTACAATAAATAATATGAAACATATACAATACATAAAATTATTCAAACAATGCATGTAATGCATACAAAACAAACCTAATATACAATACCAGACATATTTAGAGCCTACAATACATACATGTATGCACTACGGGCATGAATACAATTCAAATAAACATACAGTATAAAACATACATACCAGAACCAATACATATAAAATATTTTACATACATACAAAACATCATACTCCTATCTATAAAATACATATATAGCCTGCATACAATACATACAAGTTATATATACAATACATGTGTAACATAAATACAACATACATACAATACAATTAAAACACATTCAATAAATACAATGCATATAATACATCAATACATATAATTAATTTAATTCATGCACATAATACTGATATACATAACATATACACATACATGCCATGCATGCAATACATACACATATATGAAACATGCATACAAAGCATAGAAGAAATACATAGCATATATACATTACATACCTACTTACACTAAATAAAATACAATACAACACATACCATAACTACAATAAATAATATACAACACATACCATAATACATTCATACATTACAATATATATACAAAATACATTGCATGTAATACATATATACAATACATACAATAACATCACAAACGATTCACACAATATAAGACATATTTGTAATGGCGATGGAAATGGTCAAATGGTCATGAACAAAGTGGCAGGAAAACTTGGGGAGGAAAGAATGAAAGCCATTTTGTTTGCTGACAACGTGATGATATGGGGGGAGAAGGAAGAGGAAGTACAGGAACAATTACAAAAAATGGAATGAGGAAGTGAAGGTAATGACAAGGACAAGGAGAGTCATTCTATGGAGAAGAGAAGTGCGCTTGAAGTGTAAGGAAGTGTTGTACAGGGCGTCCTTTGTACCCACTGTCACATATGCAGCAGAAACATGGGTAATGAATGCAAGAAAGACTAGGAAAGTGGGGCTATGGGAATGAAGTTTGTGAGGAGCATGTTAGCTGCCACAAGGAGAAACAAGATTAGGAATTAAATTATCTGGGAAAGAGTAGGGGTACAGGAAGTACATGAGTAGAGGAAGCAAGACTGAGATGGTATGGGCATGTAATGAGAATGTAAAAATAGAGGATGCCAAAAAAAAAAGTTTAAAATGAAGTATGTAGGAAAAAAACCACAAGGGGGGCCAAGAAAGAAATGGGAGGAGCAGATAACAGAAAGTGTTCAAGTGAGAGGAAAAGAATGGAAGAAATTAAAGGAGGAAGATTGGTGGAAGGAGAGAGGAAGATGGAGGCATTTTACTTAAGTGACCTGGCCACATGCTGGAAACATTTGATGATGATATATATATACACACCATGCAGACCTGCATATAATACAAACAGACACACATTACACACATACAATGTAATACATAAAATAGACATTCAATACAATACTAGACATATGTACATATATATAACATTTTAAATATATGCAAACCATCATACTTCCTGTCATCCATAGCCTGCACACAATACATACAGACAAGATATGCAATAAAAACAATGTATCTTGTACAAAGAGATAATTTAATTCATGCATAAAATACAGATGTACATAATCTATATACATACATATGAAAGAAATACATACAATATGACACAAACCATACATACAAATCAAGACATACATAAATTCATGCAATACATACATTTCAGGGGCGAATCTTCCATGTATGCTTAAAGAAATGAGAGTAAAAAGGAATTTTACAATCCTAGTATTATTATTTCTTTGATAGGCATGTTTATCTCGGCCATGCTTCCAAGCAATCAGTAGCATTGCGCCTGACTCTGTATGTTACCTGCATTGATGCATGCGGTGGCTTGAAAGGTACCAGGCACGAGACTAGAGGGACAGTGATGCGCAGGCGTGCCTTCCTCCCTTTCCCTCTCTAACTTACAGCTGGCGTTGCATGCGGACTAGAAAACGCAACACATATCAGCCGCAAGCCAACAACGCGGCGCTTATAGCTATTTTGTGAGTATGGCATGCATTGCATTTCCTTTGTTTTAGTAGGATTTTATTTAACAGTGTGTGCTATTTAATGCCGATCTTGTATATGAATGAACTGTATAGCTGAGAGAATCAGAACGTAAACATGTGCCCAAGTTGTATGATATATTTTTAATTTTTCTATATCTATTATTTTATCATAATGATTTTATTTAATATTTTCATATTGTGTATATGCTTTAAGTTATTAATTTGTTCATCCAACCATTTGTAATTTAACTTTCTAGTGGTATAGAGTTATTTTATTTAGAAGCGTGAGATATGCCTGTTGAGAGTTAGAGTTGTGTTACGCATTGTATTTGAGAAAGTATATGAATCTTAACTAAGCTTTGAAGTGTCTGTATTCTGGAAGTTTTCTAACCTCCTAGCCCTGCGATTATGAAGTGGCTACTTTCAAAATTTAACTATAAAACATACATAAAATGTCACATTTTTCAACATGAAATTTCAAAACTTCCCAGGAGAGGAACCCCTAGAACCTCACTTCATTAATCCTTCACGAATGTATGCGCCTGGATTTTAAGGTCAGAATTCACCACTGATACATTTATACAATACAGATATATTTACAGTACAACCATTAATACATGCATATATACATACATAATTCTACACCTTGCATCTTGGTCATGGTTTTGCTAGACATGTTCAAAATGGGTGCTGGAGTAAAATAGAGGAGATAAAGTGGGCAGATCCATAAATTTCAAGGAAGATCCAATGAAAAGATAACCAATCTGCAGGTGACTTTTCAAAGAAAGACCACCTGATGGGTCATGTCTTACTGAGTGGAGAGGATAAAGTGGAAGGGTGTAAGGGTAAAAACATGCCAAGCAGGTCGGTCACGGTGAAGGGGAATATCGCGGTCAATGTTGTGAAAACATACCGCGCAGCTCGACCCTCGCTGCTAGCGATGCTCACAGTTATTTTCAACCCTTCGTAGGAGCCACATTAGTAAATATTAATCATTTTACTTTGTGTAATCTGCAATGAATCGTGAAAGTAGGGATGATAATGATGATGAATTATCAGTAGCCACAAAGTGGTGGTTACTTTCTACAGCTAGTAACAGGCAGTTCAGTACACACCCAATAAATGAACGGAGACAAACGCTTGTTGAATACCACTATTTATACCAGGAGCTGAAAGTACACCCAGACAGATTCCATGCTTACCTACGAATGACACCAGAAACTTTTCAATATATATACAACAAAATTTTGGACAAGCTGGAGAGCTCAAATGTTTATAACAACTACCACACCAATCCAATACATGCTGAGGAAAAATTCGTCGTGACCATAAGGTTGTGATTATTATTCAAGTAATTTTTTTAATTTTTATAATTTTTAATCCAAAGTTCAGGGTTTTTTAGATATATTCACAGGTATTATCTACACCGTAAGGTAACGACGTGATTAAGTATGTATAGATGTATGTATGTATGTATGTATTAATAAATTAATCATTGATTATTCATTTCGAATATCAGGTATGATGAGTAGTTATTTAGGATCACAATTAAAAAACTTTTTAGATTTATAAGGGTTGAAATCTTGATGAATTGTCTAAATGAGCTACTTTTTCGGTCAGTATTTGAGAGTATGTATGTAATGTTGAAGAAGTAATAGTTGATGAACAGTAAAATGGAGCGAACTCTGTAGTATGAAGATAATTTATTCCATATAGTAGTTGATTTTGTTGTAGTTCACCTTGCTGTGAATCTGAAGTTCCCGGTACCGTTATTTGACGAATAATTGTATTTGAAGCAGTAGTTGCTGAATAAGCTATGTCAAACAACATTTTTTGAACTTTCATATGAAATAATAGCTTATATTTGGGTGGCAAATGTTTAACGTGAGGTAGAAATGAGTTGAAAAATCCAACATCTTCATCATTGGGGTCGGTGGCTGGTTTTGTATTTTTTTTTTCCAGTTGAATTTTTCTTTATCGAGGTGGAGAAGTTGTTGCCCAATTGCCGCTTGCGGTGTTATACGCCTCCAGTAACCTGTTTTCATAACACTATCTTGCCGAGACGATGAAGAAGATGCCTGGTCACCACAGTGAACGTAGTTTTCCACAGATTCAGGACTAGTAGGATTTCCTGCAATAGACTTGTTGAGGAGTAGAAATGTGTTCCACATTGGAATCTGATTGCTGTGTAAAATCTGAATCGTCATCCAAGACATTTAAATTGACAATGCTCTCTACTCCCATATCACTATATGATTTCCTAGGTAAAAATTGGTCTTTCATAAAAAAGCATCATATTGAAATAGGGCTATTCATTGTGTAACTCGTCTGGTGCACAATCTCCAGATTTGTAAGATTTTTGTAATTGTTTCAAAATAATTTCCTAGCAATACAAGAATATTTGGGATTTCCCAAACTGCATAGAAAACATGTAACAATAAAGAGCTCACCACACTCAGAATCTATGGTTTTTAACTACAAACCGTTTCTTTTCATAGTGTTCCAAGGTGTAGCTGATGATTACTTTAGATTTACATGTAGTGACGTCGGAGAATATTGGAAGCAAAGTGATGGTGGGACATTTCGGGCTTCTGCACTTGGTTTATTATTAGAAGAAAACTAACTTGATATCCCTTGTGCTATGAAATTGCCAAATAGTAATGTAAAAGTTCAACATGTTTTTATTGCAGATGAAGCATACCCTCTTAAAGAAAATATTATGAGACCATTTCCCAAACAGTCATTAGTTGAGTCCCAAGAAATATTCAATAAGAAGTTGTCATATGCTAGGAAGACGATTGGGTGTGCATTTGGCATACTGTTTGCCAAATGTAAGATTTTTAGTGGAACTATTGAAATTCACCCTAATACAGTTGATGTAGTAATACAAGCTGCTTGTATTCTGCATAATATTTTAATTGATAAAGAAGGATACTGTATAGATTTGTAAGAACTTCTTCCAATTCCAGAAACATGCAATTTGAGACCTACACGGTCACGTAATGCGTTTTCCAAAAAAGCTAAAGAAATTTTGAAATAATTTACTAACTATTTTGTGAATAATCAAATCCACCTAATTTAGCCTAGCTAATTCATTTATTCCAATATCATGTTTATTATATTTCACTAATTTAACAGTTTGTTGTAAACTTATATTGAATATAATGCAAATTATTGTTAACTTAATTAATAATCATTTTGTTAAAAAACTAATGATAGCATAAATAGGTAATTAAGGTTTTATTTCAGTTACCTACCTGTAAATCCAAGTTCAACAGCTATTTTCTTCAATTCTTTTTCTAAAATAAATCTATTATGGGTATTACGATGACGTTCATCCCATAGAACGGGGGATACAAACACTGAATTTATTAACTAACTCCTCTTTCATTGTGGACACTATAAATCACTGTACTATGTGGAAATCGCATGTGGACTGTGGACTGCTGAGCTGACCACTGATTATAGGACACGTGACTCAGCTCAACCAATGACAGCCAAGCACACCTCCACCATTGCTCTAGACCATGATGATAAAACAAAATAGTTTGTTTTGTCATCAACATCGCAGTGAGCATCGATGGTGATGGCGAGGGTGACCTCCTGGCATGCGCTTACTGTGAAACATCGAACACGACCGCGATCTTCACCTTCACCGCGATCTGCTCGGCATGTTTTTACCCTTACAGATAATTTTGGCCTTCTAGGTGACCTGCGTGAGGATGATCATGATAGTGTTTGAGAACTTCATCTTTGTACTAGGTGGAATGATGATCCACTACTCTTCTTCTTTGTCCTGATAGAAGAGGGTATAGGCTTCCAATTGGTGTGTTTTAAGGTGTCACCACCTTTTAGTCAATGGGCCTGTAGGTTCTCTCTTCAGTGTCTGAAGTTTCTCTCTTCGATGTTTGAAGTTTAGAGATCACCTCCTATGTATTTATATCTTGAAGTAGGGCCTGTCGAATTTTATCTGCCAATGAGAGTGAAACGCCATTCAGTAATATTTGTGGTTCTGTTTGTTCTACAGTGTGGTCCTTGCTAGTATAGTACCAACTCTAGCTGCAAGTAGACCACAAATTACCAAGGGAACAGGGGATAGCAATATATAAACTATAAGGAAATCAAATATATATATATTTACTAAGCAAGAAACATATAACATAAGTGTCGATGAATCATATGCAACAACAGCATCATACAAGGAGGTACAGAATCTCGATGACAGGTTTAGAAGCATACATGCAATTTAATCAAGTAAAGTCAGCCATAAGGGTTCAAAAGGAACCAGCCGGGTTCTGAAACAAAAGATAGTCCTATTCCTGAGAGAACTTCCAAACATACATTGTTGTATACAGTTAAAAAAATAATTAAATGAGTGAAGCCAAAAAGATAATTTCAGGAAAAAGCTCAAAACATATTTTATTACAAACAATAATAAAGTGATTTCTAAGAGTGACGCCTTAAAGCTATTTGCAGAGAAAAGCTCAAAACATATTTTAGAGAGAAGCTAAAAACACATTTTATTTTGAACAATAACAGAGCAATATTTAAGAATGAAGCCCAAAAGCTATTTGCACCAAGAATCTTAAAACATAATTTATAGTGGACGGCAATAAATCTAAGAGTGAAGCCCAAAAGCTAATTTCAGTGAGAATCTCTAAACACATTTTATTGCAAACAATAGCAAAGCAATATTTAAGAGTGAAGCCCAAAAGATATTTTCAAAGAGATGCTCAAAACACAATTTATTTAAGTCTAAGTTTCTTACAATAAAAATAAATAATTATTTAGTGACAAGACCTGCATCATGACTAAAAAAAAGCTGATTACAGTTTAACAACTAACATTACATTAGCCGGCGACAAAATATTAAGGGGATATGCTCATAAATATGACACGCAGGATTACAAAGATTCCAGTCCAGTTCTGCCACAAAGAGGGAATTTTCGGAAAAAATGTCTCAGTGTAGGTACTTTAATCCTCTCAAAATAGGGGCCAGGAGGCGAACCAATAACATCACACAAAAGTCCAGGTATATATACATTCGGGTTTTTACACTGAAAAATGGACGATCCAATCAGGACCGATGCAACAAGGTCTGGTTCTGGTCTCAAGTCACATCAAGCGACCAAAGCACAAACCCTCTGAATAACGGTGGCTCTCATGTCCAGAAGGCTGGTAAATGAGTCTCTAGCCTAATTCAAGTTGAGTCAGGGTGGCTACAAAACATATTTTACAAAATTCCCTGACTTTTTCAGGTTTTACAAGCAACATTTTTTCAATTTTCCCTGACTACTTTTTTCAGTTTTAATGGTGGATTATGACTTGTTTAATTTTATTATTGATCACATATTAAAAAAAGTTTGTATCTACTAAACATAAACAGTTTTATCAGTTATTTTAAAAATTTAAATTGTTATTTTATTTAGGTATTATTAACTTTTATTTTAGTGTTTAGTTGCTAAATTAATGGGATATTTTATACATATTTTTTAATTCCCTGACTTTTCCTTATTTTTAATTAAATTCCCTGACATCTCCCTGTTTTCCCTGTCATCCAAAAATTCCCTGACTTTTCCAGGTTTTCCCTCTCTGTAGCCACCATGTGAGTCCACACAGTGACCCAATCCGAGCACAAGGCACAAGGTCATTGAACCAATCGCTGCAACACACACTGTGCGACCAGTACCAAGATATCAATGTAGTTGGCTCCATTCCCTCAAATCGGAGGTCTCCCACAGGCTAGTTCCAAAAGTAGCCCTCGATGAACTCCTGATACATTCGGGATGATGCAAGACCTAGTAGATGGGCTTCAATAGTCTGCATGATCAGGGCCACAGAATAAGTTTAGCCACAGTGGCAACCAGGCAAAATGTGGCGGATTGGAAGAATACAAGGTGAGGGGGAGGTGGTTGGGCTAAGACGTCTACTGGGAGGTTGGAGCGTCCACCACACTTCAATCCTCCTAACCTAAGGTCAACCACCACCAAGGGAAATCATTGGCAATACCTCTATCCAGGAGGAACCAAGCCCGGATGTGGCACTGTTAAAGGCATCCCATTCGTCCAGTGTACCATAGGACATGTACAGTTCATCTCCCCAAGGACATTCAGAGAGCCACCTCTGGATGGCAGTATTTTACTCAGAGTGGAAGCTGCGTGTATTCTTGAGAGGCCAGTATTTCAGACGTTCATCAACTAGAGTATCTACTCATGATGCCGAGGATAACTAGTCTTGATTAAGATAAGGTTCTACCATTAAAACACCCAGAAGGGGATGACAAGGTTTCCATGGGGGCGAACAAACCTAAACCCCAAGATGTATTTAAAATTCGCGTTTACGAGGCTTCACATAAATATTATCATAGCCAGCAAATCTTTCCACCAAACTTAACAAACCTCAAACTATTAGAAGATGCTTAGGATCATTTTAAACCCTAACCTAATAATTAATTAAAACCAAATAAAGTCAAAATATGATATTGGAACTAACAAAAGTAATTTATATACATGTATTAGTTATTTAAGTTTAGTCTCAACCAGGTTAGTATTCAATGTAATAGGAAGACCCTGAAGGAAAGCTAATCATAGTAACCACTTTATTTGAATTGTAATTCAAATTTCTCATAAATAGTTTTCTTATATCTTATATACTCTAGCATTATGCCTCATCCAAGAAATTTATCATTTATCAATATATTAATATCCTAGCTTAACCCTATTATCAATATATAAAGCATACATGAACATTATAATTGCATGCTAGGACTTAAAGACTCACAAAAGCAAAACATATGATAGTTTAGGACATGTAGATAAAGGTAATTAAATAATTATGTTTACCATGAATATGATAAGTATTGAACCTGAATCTGGAGGGACGCCACACCCACCTCTCAACTTTTCCTAATTGTTTGGGGTGGTGCCAGATCCAGGTCTAGGCCATGTTGTCACTAAAGTTTGAACGTATTTTAATTGAAATAATCAGATAACTTCTACATTTCAAAAACACTTGCAGGGCATTTTTTTCTCATAGACAATATATTTTCTCTTGACTTCAGAGAGCATAGTGCTAACAAAAGCCACTCCAAGGTATGTTGAGACAACACAGCACTCAGATCAATACAGGAGGCGTTGACATGGAGTAAAAAGGGTAGAGAAAAGTCAGGTATGTGTAAAACCTCAGGAGAAATAAGTTTGTTATTAATAGCGTCAAATTCCCTAAAATGAATAATATTCCAAAGACTTCACCTTTATTTCTAAGGGAATTGAGAGGAGCCATTAACTCTGAAAATCTAGGAATGAATCTGGGATAATAGGCAGACATGCTGACTAAGCACATAACACCCTTCAAATTCTTAATCCTGGGAAAATCGATAGTGGATTTCGCCCATTCAGTATCAATGAGCATATTCACCTGAGACATAATTTAAATATTTGATGGAAGGTTTTGCCCAATTAGCATTATCAGTGTTAACCGTCAACCTACGCTTTGCAGGGGACAGAGAATGTTCTCTAAATTCACCAAATGTTCTTCAGATGAGTTACTGTACACACAAATATCATCAGGATAATTTGTTTTTTAGCACCACTTCCTACTACCCTTTTGAGTTAAACGGTTATGGTTTTAGGAATTTTAAAGGTTATATTTAGAGAAAGTCTACCCAAATTTGTGTGGAGGGAGAGTGGAAAACTATTTTGGAAAAACCAACCTCGGTACACCCGACCGAGATTTAAACCTTGATCTCGCCGTAATCGGCAGTCAAGTCTATTGCGAGAGTAGCATATTAGACCCCACGGCCACTGAAGCGGGTATCAAGATAATTAAAGAGGAACTTGTACTTCAGGTATGACAGTATGTGATCCAGTACACTCCTTAAAGCTTGACCACTGATATAGGCCCCTAGCGGATCATTATTGAACCAAGAGATTTATAAAGAGTTACAATTGCAGCATATTTCTTTGACCGCTCAGTAAGCGTGCATTTCAAAAAACTAGCGTTTAGATCAGACTATATATCTTGGCACCCACCAATTGCTGAAAAAACAATTTAACACTGGGCATGGAGTAAGGATCTAATTGGATTTTCTTATTTACTTTTCTATAGTCTACAATAACCTTTGCGTAAGATAATAAAGGCAGTACTAACATAGATGTAGATGGTGGGATGTATTACACCTTTAATTTCCAAACCTTCAATTAACCCTCTGAAAATTTTGAATTTGGGGGGAATGCATAAGTAGGTTCATGACTTAACTGAAACTTCATTGTTAACGATAATATCATAAGGGAGCACATGACACTTCCCATGCTTAGGCGTGATAACATGCGGGAATTTCAGTATCAAATTGTTAAAGTGAGCCTCCTCACTTTCATGAACCCATGAGGAAACAATCTTGGATGGAGAATCAAGTGATTTTAATCTCAGGTGAAAATTTAAAACTTATCTCTCTTGAGGCCAAGTCCAGAGAAGCTCCCATTTCCCACAGGAAATCAATCCTTAAGATAATGTCATACGGAAGGCTAGAAATAACAAACAAGTTTATTTTCTAGGAAAATCCCTCTATTTTAATAATAATGCAACGCCCATCTCCAATGACAAAGGCTTAGGAATCTATAATTTTTATTTTACTTTTTTTTTATTAAGGAGGCCGGTCAAAAATTATAATGGAGGGATTTAAAAACTGTATTCAGGGTATTGACTGGCAACCCCAATGGTAAGACCTAGACACAGATTGGAGGATAAAATTAGAATATACCTGAAAGAGATGGGTTGTAGTGAGGTGGACTGGATCGGATCTATACTTTTCATTAGTGTGGCAAAGAGCTTTCAAGTTCCTGATGTCATGTAGTATACATGGAAATAACAAAAAAATTTATAGAATTTTGTTTTTTTTCACGGTTATGACAATAAGAGATATTATATTACATAAACTAATAGATTTAAAATTATTATATTAACACTTTTATAATTTTAACTGGTCACTACAATAAATACATTTTTTTTTTACAACTTAGAGAAAGAGCAAAATGAAATATTAGTTTCAAAATAAAAATTTTTATTTTGTAAGCACATGCAAATTAATACAACCGAAAACAGCTTGTCTGGTCTGGTGAGAGTTGATCTGGTAACTTTTGATAGCTATCACCTACCTTCACTCCTTCTGTAGACAGAGTGTAACTTTAGGCACTAAATACTATATTAAAGTCTTTTACTGTAAATATTTACAGATTTCCTCATAAATTGATAACTTATGTTACTATTACAACACGTTATTTAATTAACTGATTAAAAATTTGATCATGTAGAGAAAGGGAGGGGAAAAAAGCTTCATAATTGTAAGAGATGAATTTTTTTTAAACAAAGTAGAAGTCAGTAAATATTCAAAACCAGGTCAAAGTTTCTAAAGTTTTGAACACTCCTAAAATCAGTATTTGTTGGGTACAATTTGTGATGATGGTGTTTTGTTTTTAATCCTCTTCATTACTTCCCCCATAATATAATTTAAATGCATTTGGATTAAAAGGGTATCAAGATGCATAGGAAAAAAATTAAATAAATACAGTTCTTTAAAAATTTAATACAAATTTATTACAAATTTTAATCAGCTCATGAGTGAGCCATATATAATACAATAGTTGTACATGCATTTAAAGCAATTAGAATTAAAGAATTAAGTGTTTTTTTAAAAATATATTTGCTTATTGTACTAAGTCATCGATTAATTCAATCATTTATGTTAAGAATTTTTGATTATATTTTAAAACAAATAACAGGATGGAGGCCATAGCTATAATTACAAATCATAAATAATTTTAAAGCATTTATGACAAACTCCAAAAAAAGATGGAACCTGCCCCTAAAAATCTAGTTTAAGTTGAGTAAAATTAAAATAGGCTACTAATATTTAATGTTTGCTCTAGTGTCTTTATATTAGAGAAATATAAAATTGTACTTGTGTTTTAAAATAAATTACCTCAATCTGAGCCACAAATAGACCTGTAAGATCAAAATCAAGTTTATTTTCATAAAATGAACATTGTATAATTGAGTTAAAATAAACATTTTTGTGGTTTCAGAAACACATATTCAAATAAAAATAATGTTAGGGTCAGGATGAATAGACATAAATTGATTAAAACTCGTAAAATATCATCTTGCAGAGTAACTTTGATAAGACATGTTATCTTGACCAGATTGAAGCACTTGACCTTGATGAACCCACTCATACATATGGGGTCCATCTGCTCTTCCTGATGAAGCAATCATCATGCCTCCTGAACCTGGAAGGTAATCAATGTTTGACACAGGCATTGGTGGAGTTTCTCGAAGCAGGTGACCTTTCCACTGACTCTTGTATCTGCAATTAGATAGGAATAAACTTGGTATACGTAGCAAAGATTAATATTTAAAAATGTGTGTAATAATAGGAAACAATAACCAGCAAATTTACCTCATGGAATGGTATCAAAAATCATTAAAAATAAAATAAACAAGTGTTGTGCCACGACTAAGGAAATATAAAATTGCTTCTCTTATGCTTTGGTCTTTGGGGAATTTATGTTTAAATCATATTTGGAGATTTGAGAGTAAACATTAGCAATCAGAAGTCATTATTTAAGAGTGTATTATTATAATATTTATGTTCATCACAAGAATTATTATAGGCTTACTATAAGGGGTTAGGAATAAGTTGAGAGGAATTACACCCACATTAGCATGGGAGAGAACGTAAAACCACTCCAGTGCACTCACCCAGCTGAGAGTCGAATCTTAGTCTCACTGTTACCACTAATTCAGTTTAATTCGAGCTTGACACTTTAAATTTAATGACCGTAGATGCGGATATTAGTTCAGAGTGCCATAAAATAGAAGTAATAACCAAGTATTAAAAGTGCCTGAAGAAATCACCAACCAAACCAAATAACAACATAAATTTCTCAACCAACTTGTATATGTTATTCAAATTTTTCTTCCCTTAAATACCTGCATTATGAAACCAGCCAAACAAGTTTGAAAGGTGTTTTTTACTATTCCTTCATAACTATATCAAGCTATTATTGTAGTCACATACAAAGTGTCTTACATATTTTATTAAAATGTTATAGTACTTAGTGTCACTCACTATCCCTATATGTTGAGTTCTGAATCCTGATCAATAAGCAGTTGGTAAGTTGTGTTTGTTAATGTGTTGATACATTTGTTGATGAACTAAGAATGGTGTGACAGTATACTTAAAGGTCCAAAATCATTATAATTTTTTACAAGTTCTTTTTTAGTTACCAGCATAATAAGTCCATGTTGTCATAGTAAAGAGTAATGTCTAATCATTAGTAAGGAGATAAATAAGGCAGTTATTGTAGACATGACCTGTCATAAAAATGTTTGTACTAGCAATATTGAAATTATGTCTATTACTTATGGTCTTAATTTTATTCTCATTATTGATTTGTATACTTCAAGATAGGAAGACCTAGAAGTATATAGATGGAAGGATAACATTAGAATGGACCTGAAAGCGATAGGGTGTAATGAGGTGGACTGGATAAAACTATAGGTGGCTCAAGTTAGAGATAGGTGGTGTACTTTAGTAAGTGTGGCAATGAACTTTCGTGTTCCTAATGCCAAAGAGCAAGTAAAGTAAATACCTCACGATGTATAAAATGTAAAAAATAAAAGGTCCTTTCATTATTATTCATTATCTTTAATGGAGGCATACATGTTTTGAAGAGGTACTAGGAGTTGATAGGTGGGGAGAAAGAAACGAAGAAGGAAAGCGGCGCCTAGAATTGTGGACAAGAAATGGAAGGTCGGTAACAGTTGGTTTAAAAAGTGTAGGGACCCGTATTAGCTGGAATGGTGAGCAATAATCCTTAATTGACTATTTCCTATTATATAGGGAAGCAAAGGCGTGCACATTGAACATTAAGGTCCTGCCAAGTGTGTCTTTGGATGGGAACCACAGACTATTGGTCGCCGACATGAATGGCTGGAGGAGGGGTTGCCAGATAGTAAAGCAAGAAAAGGGGATAAGGATATTGAAGCTCAGCCAAGTGGAGGAGAGAATGAAATTTACAGCAAGAGTAAAAGAGGCACTATCAAAGGATGACATAAAAGGAGAAAAGGAGTAGCAAAGGTTCAAAAAGTGCACGGTAGAAGCGACAGAGGAGATATACGGAAGAATGAGAAGAAAGCAAAGATGGAAGGACACTCCATGGTGGAACAAAAAGGTAAAAGAAGCAGTGAATGCTATGAACAGAGCAACATAGAGAATAGTTTATAAAAAGAAAAAGTGAGGATAAGTATAGGGAGGAAAAGAGAAATTAAAAGATAGTAAGAGAAGGGAGAAAAACATGGATGGAAGAGTGAACGAAAGTGCTACAGAGGGATGTGGAAGGGAGCAAGAAATCTTTGTATAGTCAAGTGAGCCAAAGGAGGGAAAAGAGGAAAGAAGTCCAAATGATGAATGAAAAATGAAGGAAAATGGAGAGGTATGAAGAGGTAAAGAAGCTGTCAAAATCATATTTTGAGAGATTATTGAACTCGGAGGGAGAAGGATTGGTACAGGAGGAAGAAGAAGAAATGGGCGGAGAGATGGAGGAGGAAGTAGCAGACGTAACATGGAATGAAGTGGAAGAGGCCTTGAAAAAGATGAGGAAGGAAAAGGCACCAGGAGTGGACAAACTCACGGTCTAAATAATAATGGCAGCAGGATAAATGGGTCTACAGTGGCGGTATGGCGTAATAAGGGCAGTGTGAAGAGAAAAAAAAGTCTCAGAAAATTGTATAAAAGGTATTGTATTACCAATATTCAAGAAGGGGAATACCCGCTTCAGTGGCCGCATGGTCTTACACACTAATCTTGTGTTGGACTAGACTGCCGAAGACAGAGGGGGTGGGGGCAGATCGGGGTTCAATCCCAGTCGGGTGCACTGATGGTGGTTTTTCATAAATGGTTTTCCACTCTGCCTCCACGCAAATGCGCGTGTATTTCCTCTAGATTAAGCCTTACTAATCCCTAACCCATTAGTGTAATTAATACATAAGAGTATAACCTGAACAAGTAGTAAAACGCAGTGCTAAAAATAAAAAAGGGGAGGAAAGGAAGAGGTGCAAAAATTATAGAGGCACAACACTGATGTGTCAATGTGTAAAAATGTACGAAAAAGAATCTGTAAAGTAGAATGAGGAAAAGCGTGAAGGTAAGATGGAGAGAGGAACATCATGGGTTCAGAGATTTAATATTTGGAACTAGACAGTTGACAGAAAAGAGGTATAAGTTGGGAAAGGATCTGGTAATGGCATTTATAGATGTAGAAAAATAATATGATAGTGTGGATAGGAAGAAAGTATGGAAAGCAATGGAGGAGGCTGGAGTAGAAAGAGGAGTGGCTAGGAGAGTATGGCATATGTATGATAATAATGTGAGTTGTGTAAAGACCGAACTGAGTCAAACAGGGGAATGCCCTCTCACCATTACTATTTTTATTGGTGATGGAAATGACCGTAAATAGAGTGGCAGGGAAACTGGGTGAGAAGAAAATGAAAGCAATGATGTTTGCAGATGACTAGATGGAATTGGGGGAAAAGGAATAGGAAGTACAGGAACAGCTACAGGATTGGAATGAGGAAGTGAAAATCCCAATGAGCGTAAAATGGGTGGAGAAAAATGGGAACAATGGTAGACATCTTGGGAGGAAACAACATGCCGTTGCAGGAGAAAATTTCCACTTCTTCGGAAACAACAAATTTGAAATTTTGTCCCTTGACATAGTTAAAGTAAAAATCGGCTTTTAAAATTATAAAAAAACATTCTATCTGAAAATATAACCTATTTCACTACTTAAAATCCAGAAAACTATATAGTGATTAACAGCATGTGACCCGTTTCTATTGCTGAATGGGCTGACAAAACTCTTGCAGCAGACTGGACTGTTGATGAAGGGGAGATCGAGATTCGAATCTGGGTCCAGTGCACTTAAGATGTTTTTTACTAAATAGTTTTCACTCTCCCTCCATCCCTCCAAGCAAGTGCAGATACACTTCCTCTATATTCCACCTTCCTAGCCCCTAACATATTATCGTAATTAGTAAAACATATGCATATAATCCAGAAGACAAGTGAGTTGTGGTGTATAAAAAACAGCAATGTGAATTGCTGTAAGTAAAAAGATAGTTGGTAGTAAAATCAATTTTACATTGCCTATTGTGTGCTTTTTATTCCTTAAGTATCTATTCCAGGCCTCCACCAACCTCATAGCCAGTCATCACACACCTTTTTTATTGAAAAAATAATAACATATTTTTATAAAGTTCTTAATACTGTACTAAAAATTCAAGGGAAAAAAAAACCTTTTAACAATAATAGAATAGTAATAAAACAACAAAACATATTAAAAAGTATACATAAAATAAACACGAGAACAAAACATTAATGTAAGGTAAGACTTAACTCAACTTTTACTTTGTCTATGGTATTTTGCACAAAAAAGAAGTTATTAACGAACTCTTTCATTTTTCAACAGTTTTCTGCACTGCATCTGCATGCAATTTTTTTTCATACTCTTCTCCCATTGATTTCTCCACTCCTTCTAGCATGATCTGTGCCGCGATGAATCCCACCATGTCCTTTTTCTCAGCAGCCTCATTAATACGTTTGGTCGCATCACTAAGAAAAGTTTGAGCAATCATCCTCTTCTCTTTCTGTTTTTGTCTCAGCTTTTTCAGTATTGCTTCATTCTCTTGAATACTAAACTTTTAGCTTTCTATCTCCTTAAACCTTTCTACCTCCTCTGCCTTTTCCCTTTCATTCTTTTCATTTTGCTCCTTTTCTTTAATGGCACACTTTTCATTACAGAATTTCTTGTAATGAACATGAACTGCTCATACCATTTGTAAAAGCTCCTGTGTGATATTAACATGATATACTTTGTTTTCATATACACAATATAAAATTTCCTCTGGCAGCAGGTGAGCATTCAAAGTTCTCTGACATGCTAGCCCTTTCATCAGTCAAAATGCATCCAGGTTTTGAAAACCTTCTTTCTATGAGCACACTACCATGCAATAGAGATAATACTTCTTTTAACACCTTGGTAACCAGTGGGTATTTAGAATCTCTGAATGGTTTTGTCTTTTCAAAGAACTGATTCCAGTACCAGTACGTATCTATGGGGCAAGTTTCACTGACAGTTTCATCTTAGAGTCTAAGAAGTTCCCATTTATCCGCAATCATGTCCAGTGGAATATACATTGGGAGTGCTGCTGCTACTTTTATTATATCCTTATGGGTTCCTTCTTTGACTTGTTGTGCTGGAGCCAAACAGTGAATATATCTGAGGATGAGCTTGTCCAAAGATGACTGGAGTAAAAGGTGTTTGCAGACTAATATGATTTTTTTTTTTGCTCCCGTTAAAAATAGTAGCTTTTCCTTTCCAGAATGCTAAAGAAACATTTTCATCATTGGGCCACTTTGTCAGCATAGTAATAATTATTGCCAGGTTAGGAAGCATGAGAGAAAAAAGTCTTACCTTGAGTTGAACTGAAAAGATATGTTGTCTTAGTGGAAAGTATTCATGTTTTACCCAAAATGCAGTAATGAAAACAATAAAATCACAAATTGCAGACAGAAAAAAAAAGAAGAAAAAACTAATTTTATTGACCAATTAGAAAAAGAACTGACACATTACTGACCAAGATGAAAAAACAAGACTTTTACTGACTTTACTGGCCAGTTTTCACCTCTGTTATTCTGATGCATATATCCCATAATTTAATGCCTATTTACCTGCCTGTTTTAAACATTTTTGGTGCCTAAGAATCCGCTCCGTACGTATTACATGCAATACTTTAGAGTAAATGACCAAAACAGCATAAGGCAATTCAATGTTGTAAATCTAAAACAAATTCACAAAGTTAAATTATATTCCTGATGGAAATGTTGTCATACCAACACTACAATGATGAGTGTATTTTTAGGATTAGTAGGCCATGAAACGAAATAACACACGCATTGACGAGTAAACAGTATAGTTATTTAATATAATTTATGATAGAAACGTTTAACCAGTAATCAGACCAACGAACGACTAGTAGTAAAATACAGTTACAGGGAGTAAGAAGTAGAGATAGCCAACATAACACAAACTTTGCAGAGTTGCCAATATAACCATATTAATATGTATAAAGTGGTAATGTTATATCTGTACTGTGAGTTACTTCTTTCAAATATCGAGTCTTAAAGTAGGCCATTAATATCTAAAATTTCATCTCCAAATCAATCAGAAAAGAACACCTTTTTGTATGTATTTTGTTTTAGAAGAACCAAAATTGAAATGGATTGTTCAAACACAGTGTGATCTTTATAATGTCCTAGAATAATAAAAATAACAGCATGTACGCAAGTTTGGTTTATAAGCTGTTATTGTCAGCATTTGTATGTATGAAGCATAATAGCACTAGGGCATACTTTTAGATCTGGCCTAAGTAAAAGAACCACATGACAGCGAAATAAAATAAAAATATACTAATTAAATTTAAGAATCTTAAAAGAAGGTGTTGCCAGAATTAAGAGTATACAATTTCAGTTTGTTCAACTATATATTTTAAATGTTTTATGGTTTGCTAGGTTAATGAAAATATCAGAAAAATAAATGGTACGGCGCACCGCACAGACTTTCTCTCTCTTTCTATAAACTCGTAAGATTTCTGAACGGAATAATGTACATTGTATCATCACCACTCCACATAAGAACACGCATAAAATAATATACAATGATATAGAATCAATGAGAAAAGAGGCGCATCTTTGTCCACCTAAGAACATTTCAAACAGTTTAATGTCTTCCACAAGGGTCAACACTTCGTATTAAAATTTCGATTTCTGGTTAAAATTTTAACATTTTATAAGGTGTTGCAGATCTTCAAGTCATCGCATTGATATTTAATTATTCATTTATACATTTTGACCAATAAAAAATGTAAATATTGACTATTGAGTCTAAAATGGAGATAGATCATTGCTATGCAAACATTTCTCCTAAGAGCTTTAAGGAAAAATAACATACTTTTTTAGATACTTATATTTAATTACTCTATGGCATTGGAGAATTATTGCGTTAAGACTTAAGTAGTATATGTTTACAACTAAAGCTCACAAAATTGTATTAATATATTTGCAAATATCTCAGAAACTGTTGCTTTTATAAAAATATATGTCAAATAAAAGTTTTTTATTTCTAATAGTCCTACAATTTTGCAATGATAAGTTGTTTAGTTTCTCAAATAGTTGTGGAGATACGGAAATTAACGCTTCTGTAAAGTACCCTAAAAATCATTTTCATAGGAAAATGAAAATAGCCAGTTTATTTATAATCTTAATCAACGCCTAGATACGAATTTTAATCAAAATCGTTTGAGCAGATTTTGAGAAAACCAAATTTTTCTCTTTTCGCCCTTCAGTAAACTACCCTTAATTTTAAGTTTTTATAGACACACAGACAGACGGCATTGCAAAGACTATTTTTTAGGGTTCGGGGGGTCATGAGACGTCGACATCCATCAACATTTCAGGTTAGTTTTTTTTTACGGTCGCAATACTTAAACTTTAATGTCCAAAAAGTTAAAAAAATTCATATAATTGCGTATAGATTGAAAGTTATTGATTTTATAAAAATATGTTTCGGATAAAATATCTGTATTATAAATATATATACATATTTGTAATGCTAAGTAATTTCATATCTCAAATAGTTTCGGAGCTATTATAAAAAATGTTAATTTACGCATCAGACCGGAGCCCTTAAAGCCATTTTGCCGAAATATTGAGAGTAGCCATTTTGTTTGGAATATTTATTAATGTTCATAAATGAAATTTAATCAAAATCGTTAGAGCCGATTTTGAGAAAATCGACTTTTTCTCTTTTTGCCCTTCAGTAAACTACCCTTAATTTTAGGGGTAGATATCCAATTCCAAAAACCCCTCGGGGCAACCCTATGAAAACCCTAGATATCAAGTTTCAGCTCAATCGGTAAAATAGTTTAGGCTCTAGTTGGAGGTACAGACAGACAGACAGACAGACAGACAGACAGACGGAAATTCAAAAACCACTTTTTCGGATTCAGAGAGTCATGAAACGTCAAAATTCATCAAAATCTCGATTTCGATTTTTTTGACGATCACCATACTTTCTCTACCTGTAAGATAGAGAGAAAGTAATAATCTAACCTGAAACTCACTCTGTTTTGCATCCTATTAACATTTTTTATGCATTTCTTCGAAATGTAGCTTCTTTGTCTTGTGACTTTAAATTAGTGTGTATGGTGGATAGCCTAAATGACCATTTAAGAACTATAGCACTATAAAAATAAATGGTACGGCACACCGCACAGACTTTCTCTCTCTTTCTATAAACTCGTAAGATTTCTGAACGGAATAATGTACATTGTAT
>CABFWB010002076.1:27430-37590 GCA_902151455.1 Timema bartmani | reverse complement strand
ACAGACAGACAGACAGACGGAAATTCAAAAACCACTTTTTCGGATTCAGGAAGTCATGAAACGTCAAAATTCATCAAAATCTCGAGTTCGATTTTTTTGACGATCACAATACTTTCTCTACCTGTAAGATAGAGAGAAAGTAAAAAGGTATACAAAAAGGGGACCCTTCAGACTAATTTTTCAACCCCGACACTCCTCTAGCCCTGCCATAGACTAGACATATTTGGATTAATATTCATTTAAGCTCTATAAACAGGATTTTTCTGTTCATTAATAGAAGTGTGACATTGAAAATAATATTAGTGTCAATTGCTGAAAATACCTACCCGCTGTACAGGCAACATGTTGTAATGCCAGCACCAAATGCAGCTATGCCAATAAATGCTGCTAGCACAAGCACCCATAGCTGTGTCCAGGATGCCTCTGCTTTGGCAATAGTTAGAGCACAACGCTGCAATAGTACAACACCATTGATTAACTAAATATAATTTTAGCATTTTACAAGTTTACCGTGTCTTGTATTACCTTGACGATCCATACTATGGCCTTATCTTATAAGGTACACCATAGTGGAACAATGTAAGGTTAGCTTGCTACCTTTCAGGATAAATGAAGAGCACACAGAAATAATCAATTAACCAAATAATTAAAAAATAATTTTGAGCTAAATTATTGTTTGAATTGATAGCTAAACAATAAAATAATAGGATCATTTATTAAATTCTTTATTTTATTTTGGCTAGATTTCACAATATTACTAATTAGTCTACATAATACGAGATGATTCACAAAAGGCATAAAAATACTAAAATTAAAATAAACCTTTGTTGACTCCAATAGGTTTTGACCTAACTTAAGAGTTTATTTTCAATAAGTAATTTATTGTTCAACCATGCATTAATTTCAGGCATGTGAGAATCCAAGATCTTCATTCAAATATTGTCATTATAATAAATACAATAAATTAAAATTAACATTTGGTATGGATGACTGTTGTTCACACAAATTAATTTAAATGTATGTTGAAAAATGGCATATGGACATTGGAACTAAACTCGGGCTTAGCAACCAATACTCCTATCCAGGTGTTCCAGTGCCTAGGGTCATACATATTTAATAGTTTAAGGTGAAGTCTGTGATGGAAAAATTAGTGAGACAGCTGCTATTAGAAACACAGCCACAGTGACTCGTGGTCAGCTTTAATTAAAACTTGTACAACAGGCAGTATAAGTACTTACCATGAACCCACATAGCTGTGTTTTTGATTGCTATTAACTAGCTGATGATCTCATACATATAGCACAGACTTTACCTTAGTCTAATATGTGATATGTAGTTCTGGGCACAGGATAAACTTGGTTAGCTCAGTGGTAACACCTTGCATTCTTTGTCAAAGGTTCTGGATATTATAACCATATCCTAGTGTCATTTTTAAATAAATATTTTGACTATAATATATTTATCCATCCAATAATTAGTGATATATGATTTAAAAGTTTTACCAAATATACAATATATATACACTATACATTTTATTTTGTGTGTAATTTGACAAAATGCTAGAGTTGTTTTTATACATATAATAGAAAGAAATACTATTATTTATGATATTCTTATATTTATGCAAAGTATTTAGTTAGAAATCAACACATATTTCTCAATTACAAGTCATACCTTTTTTTTAAAAATAAAAATACAGTTTGAAAGCAATTAAAAAAGAATATGTAGAAATAATTGAATTGTTTACACTTTTTTTTACAAAAACATAGGCCTACTATACCAAATTGTCATTCTTTTGTATTATCCTCCAGGAATGTAGTAATTATGTATAGTTGAATTTCAATAAAATCAAACGTGTTTTTCAAAATGACAAAAACCATATATGATCATTATTTTTAAGGCTTTGTAAGATTCCATGCTCTTAAATATTTACAGTAGAAGGATTAACAAATATCAAGATTAATATCTTATTGGTTTCTAATGTCATGCAACTGGGAAACCTATTTCCCCATCTCCATTTTATTTTTAGATACTAGATTTAAAGATTGAACATTTGGATCTCAATATTGTATTTGAAAATTACCTGAACAGCTTGCACATTGTATTTGATATAAATCTGGTCAAGTTCGGAATTGTTAGGATCCTGGAGTAGAGATTGCATGTCATTCAAGTCATAGCTCTCTCTTCCCACCAGCTGGAAGCAGGAGCTATAACATTTCAAAGTACACAATAAACAAAGATATAATTGCTATAAAATGATTAGAATTTGTGAATATTGGCTCAAGTGCTATATGTTGATATATTTACATTTTCAAAGTTATGTCTGAAAGAAATGAACAAATGTACAATCATATGTGTTATTTGTTTGAAAGGTATCATAATTAAAGCTTATCATAACCAATTACAATATTTTACAATATATTACAATATGGGAAACTTCTTACATTTACCATGTTAAAACTGGTGAAGAGTTGCTTTTGGTTACCCTAGTTGTGTGGCCTGAAAAACTGATGGCAATTTAAAATTAACGTGCTTTTATATGGTGTTCAACAAATAAATAAACTAGCTAAATCATTAAGATGATTACAAAAAATACATTTTACAACCATTAGACATGAATCTAATTAATCTAGGTATATAGGTGCTGGGTGAAAAATATTTGGTTTGGATTAACAATAGTATTAACATTTTCTAGTGGATTTACATGCCCTACATTAAGTTCAGGAAGTGAGTTGTTTCTTCAACATGGATAGAACTATGAACCTATTTAGACAAAATTTAGAAGCATTGAAGATTTTTTACTAGAAAAAAAACTTCCATTAAGATAATCCAGCGAGTCATAATACCCACCTAGTCTACTGTTCTAAATTGATTTTGGCAAAATTTAATACAAATATGAGTGACACGCCATTAAAGGTTTTCGATGAGAAAAAAGGACTCTAGTCCCCTGCATCAAAATCAATGAGTTTCCCCACTATACATTTAGTTTTTAGATTGTTTGTACAAAATTTGTTAAAAATAAAAGGTTGCCAGGAGGAATATTTTCCAGAATAAAAAATTATTTATACATCTCACTTGAAGGTCATTCATGTGCTTCACAACTTTTGCTATAAAATGATTTCAATAAAAAGTGTTATATTATAAGGGGCATCTTAAGGAAGGTGTTCAATATACAAACACAGGACCTCACATCTGACATCTAGGTCCGTCAATTGTCAGCCAATTTCCATAACATGATTAAAGTTTTTTTACCCGATTAAAAGAATGGTAAAAATTTACATGGTGCCATGGGGAAGAATTTATAAGAGAATAGAAAGTTCTACACCTCAACTTAAGGCCAGTAGGTGAATTATATTATCCATCCATCTATATTATTTTAAACCTCTTTGGACAAAATATGTTACATCTGTGTCATCAAAGGATAGTTTTAATACTAAGCTGTAAAGTTTGAAATAATAAGATCTTACTCTTGCAAAGTAAAATATTAGCTTAATATATTTAATATAAAAACTAAGAAATAGTAAAAAATCTGTCCCAATTATATTTGAGCACACAACCCTTGGAGTAAAATATTTTTATTTAAATGATATATTTAACATGTGTTTATTTAACCAACTGTTTGTGAACTGCGTGAATATACAAACACCCAGTTTCCCTGCTATTAATTCTTCACTATGGAAGGGGAAGCTAGATTTTCTTCAATTACATATTTTTCAAGCATGTCCAGCATAATAATAGGTAACATCACAATTAATTTAAGTTTATTTTGCATTATAAGCATAGTTCAGATAGCCCAATTAATAAATGATGTAAACCTATTTCTTACTGACACAAAAATTAAATAAGCATTTAAAGCCAACACATGTATATATTGTGCTAGATATTTTGAAGATATAAAGAGTGCGTTTGAAAAACACATTTGCTAGTTGTCTGGAAAAATCTATCGTGGTCCTAAAATATTGAAATGGTAAATTATTATTTATACTTTTCTTCACCAAAAAAGTTTTTTTTAATGGTTAGTATAAAGTAATATTAATTAATTAAAAATGTTAAACATTAGCATTGTAATAATGGGTTCCAAATATAAAAAATAAAATAAACTAAAATGGGAAAATCGATATTATTAGACAAATATCATTCATAATATTCTTTTTCTCAGGGAAAGTGAAAACAAGATTAAAAGATTTTCTGTCTTTCCAACTATTTGCAAACAAATACGTTACATATATTTAGAGACATGTTTAAGATTTCGTTCTGACATAGTTTAAAATGACAAATGACAAATGACAAAAAATTCAACAAACAAAACGTAAAAAAGATAGGGGTGAGTGGGGTTTGGGCGTCTGTTTATTTTTGCTTACAAGAGAGGGAGGGGGTTCAAAATGGCTAAAAATAAGTTGATGTAATACTTGAATGCCCCTTTATAGCCCAAGGAGTGATGTAATAAACTTGCCATTTGCAAATCGCTACATGTTCCATAATATCCTCTGCTGTATTTTTTTTCTCTACTAATAAGATACAATTGACCTCATAATTAGTTTAGTTCTTAGCCAAGGTGAAGATATGGTTATGTGGATGGTTTGTTAAACATCCAAGTCTTATTACCAAGTATATATATATATAATACAAAAAATTAAACACTGGTTATTACACTAGGATTTGTCTACATGTAAAGTTATCAGTTTATTGAAATAAAAAGGTACACATTCTCAACTAAATTTTAGATTAAAATATAAAATAAAAGCATAAAATTCAACTGATTATATTCATACCATTTGTATTTTTAAGACTAAATTTGGTTAAAGTCAAATAAAAGGCTCAACAATTAGAAGAAACTCTTTCTTCTACTCGACTCATAGCCACAGATATATTAAAAAGCAAAGGGCTATCTCAGAATTAATAGTAACTAAACAAAATAAATTGAATAATAGCTAATAGTATCAATCACAAAACTTAATCAACAGGAACTAGCAATAATGTAAAGATAGTTTCAGCTGTATCTACACTAAATATTATCTATGAGGGAATTGCATGTTTACTTTTGAGAAACAGTGCTATCATTCTCTTGTTTCAATATGGTTAATCTTCCTTCAAATATGACAAACTTGGCAACAATGTAATGTTGATGTTACCAGTATGAAGCTATTCCTTTTTACTCCAGCACAGTGATAAAATTACATGTTTTGGTTTGCTTGTTTCTATAAACTACTATACAACATTGGATAAATGGATGCTGTATTAGCTTTGAACGTACTTAAGTTGTCTTTCAAATATGCTGGCCTTCCCAGCAGTTAAGATTGTTTTAGATATTAGTTTATGCAGAAGCGGATTTCCACTGTAGGTCCACTAGGCACGGGCCTAGGGGCGGCGGGGCTTTAGGGGGCGGCACTTTTTGGATAACATTATTTTTATTTTAATGTTTTATTTTTAATAATTACGTCTATGGCATGTACATGCATGATTTTCTTTCGTGGAAATCTTTTCTCGAATACTAACTTTCGCCCCTCTCCCCCCAACATCTCTTTCCTCCAAGACCTCCTAAAACCCTTGAATGAATTGGGGGGGGGTCCAATATTATAATCGTGCCTAGGGGCGCAAACATTTTAAATCCGCCACTGAGTTTATGTGGTCACATAGCTAAATGATCTTAATAACGGTCCTGCTAGAAAGGTGAGTCAGGTGCTAGTTAGAGTTTTTTTTTTAGTAGAAGCAGAATAGGAAGATCAACCTGACTGGGTGAGGAAAGGAATCCAAGGTATCGCAGACCATAAGTGCACTCACTCACAGGAAAACTTTTGTCTTAGCTGTGGAGTTAGTGTGGTCATTTATGAGCTATTCAGATAACCATCTAACTGTAAATAGTTATAATAGAGCTGTATTATGCATTTCTTATGTTTGTGTTTAACCGGTGACTTAATATAATGAATTATATTCCTTTTAACATTTGTGCTACTCTTGTGCTCCCAAACATGGATTTACACCTGCAGGAGTCCTGCATCCCACGCAGCCCATAGTGTTTGATCCCAGAAACTCTTCTAATGTGTTCCTGCAAAGTATCTGCACTTTCAGTAATGAAAGGGATCAGGGAAGCTTAACTATTCGAATCAGCATAAAGTATGCCGTGTTTAAGAGAAAAAGCTTTGTTATTAACTAAGTTAATATTTAGTGTATATATATAAAAAAAAATTGTGAATAACTGTGTAGCTATATTATGTATATTATTCAATGGTTATTGTATATTGTATTCCATAATGTTTGTTTATTAATTATGATTAAAGTACAGTCTTGTACACAAAAATTTGTAAGCATTTGAAAAATATGATGTGAAGTTAATAACATTTGCATCCAAAATAGAGATTTCATGAATGTGGAAAAAGTAAATATTTCTAGAATACAATGTATGCCGAGTCTAAAGCAAAAATGTGTATGTCCACCACTTACTTATCTTATCCCCCCACAACCACATATCCTAGTGTTTACTAATAGATCAATTCCAAGTTGACCCTATTTCATTCTCCTCATAAAAACTGAAAGTGAGGATATTTGACAAACTTTAACTTAGAAAGAGGGGAGATGAAGCTTTTCATTAGACCTTCAGTTCCCTCAGAGGTGATATTCAATGTAGCAATAGCAAGAAGAGATAAAATTTATAGCAAATCAAATCAAAGTAAGGAAGATTAAAATTTCAATAATAGCCAGTAGCAATGAGAAGTAATAAACATAGTAAATATAATAGCATTAGTCCGGGATGATGATAAATTATTATTGATTATAATATTAACTAGACATAATTAGTAGAAATGAACACATAGGCTAATTGAATTTAAGAAGCACAGTTATGAGTTACTTATTTAAAACTAATATAAACCACGAAGACGAATGTACAATTTATTTCTACTTCTGTTAAAAACTATTTAAATAATAATAATTCTTAGTCAATTTAAAATTAATGATTGGAACAAAGAGAGTATACCATAAATCACTTATTTTAATTAATAGATTTAGCATTAATTTCTTTTTAATAATCACGGTAGCTATTTAACATAATTGTAATGAGAGGATATTGTGTAAGGAACGAGCTTGTAAGAATATTAGATAAGTTGAAAATAGGTTAATGTGAAACAGTTTATAAGTTAAAAATTATTATAAAAATTTAATAGAAATTTGAAGTTAAATATTAAAAGTATAGTTAGGATCACCACATACAATAATTGAGAAAGAGACAATTACAGTAATCCTATTAATACAAAATAGGCCTTATTATTAGATTAGAAATTGAAATATAATGATTAGATGAAACACTTGGTTAAAATATAATATGTTAAAATTATTGACATAAGCTATGTGAAATTACAGTTTTGAGTATAAAATAAGAAAGTAAATTGATAAGTTAAATTTAAGCCTATTTATGATCAGTCAGTTGCTAATCAAAAAACAGTAGTCCTAAAAATACAATTAACAACATCAGAATGTATTAAAATATAAGATAGATATATAAATTTTGATAAAACTAAATTAGGTTAATAAGTGCTCATATAGGCCAGGCCGTTCCTTAGCTAGGTTGGTTAATTCCTCTCCTTAATATTCCTTCGTTGGGTTGAAGTTTATTGACACGACATGTTTTGGCTATTCAGCCATCATCAGGTCTCTTAAATCCAAAGTGGGGTTGAGATGTTCTCCCCTATGTTATCCGGTAGTGGTATGTATAAATTATAAAATTGTAACCATTGAAGAATTAATTTAGAAATAATTGTAATGAGATTGATGCATGTGCAAAGGAAATCAATGGATCATCAATGTGGATTTCAACAAAATGGTTTAACATTAAATCAGATTTTTACTATTTGGCAAATATTAGAAAAAAAAGTGCCAACACAACATTATGGTTTATCAATTAAACGTAGATTTTAAAAAGGCTTATGATTCAGTTTTTAGAAATAAATTATATTAAATTTTAGTTAAGTTTGGGCTACCCAAAAAACTTGTCAAACTAGTTGAGGTATGTTTGACTGATACGTGTGGTAGGGTACAGGTTAGATGTCACTTATTAGCTAGTTTCAAAATACATAGTGGGTTGAAACAAGGAAATGCACTTTCCCCATCACTTTTTAATCCAACCTTCCTCTGAGTAGGCTATTAGGGTAATGCAAAAGAGTAGGGAAGTATTGACACTAAACGGTACAATGCAGCTATTAGAATACGCAGATGATTTAGCATTGTTGGGCAATAATAAGAAAGCTTTTGCAAGAAATGCAGACATTCTATTAGAGGCTAGTTAGTAAATAGGTTTATAAGTGAACGCTACTGAGTCTGTAAGTTGTTGACATCTCGCCTTGTTTCCAGGAATATAAAACTCAAAATATAAAAAATAATAACTATAACAGTTGTTCTCTAAGGGCGTGAAATGTGGTCTCTTAGCTTACATGACGGAAACAAATTTAGGGTGTTTGAAAACAAGGGAAATATATTTGGTCCAAAAAGGGATGAGGCTACTGGTGAGTGGAGGTTGTTACATACAGTAATGATGAGTTACATACCCTAAACTCATCACAAGACAATGTTAAGATAATCAAGTCTCATAGATTGCGATGGGCAGGACATGCAGTACGAATGGGAGGTACTAGAATGTTGTTCAGGGTACTGACTGACAAACCCAAATGGTAAGAGACCAACCATTGGGAATACCTAGTTTCAGATGGGAGGATAACATTAGAAATTACCTGAAAGAGATAGGGTGTAATGAGGTGGACTGTATAGAAATAACTCTAGATAGGGATAGGTGGTGCTGGTGTACTTTTGTAAGTGTGGCAATGAACTTTCAAGTTTCCAATACCATAGAGTAAGTAATTAAAATGTTTTAAATCATTGATTCAAGCCTCTCAGTTTTGGAAGACTATCTATTGTATTTATATTAAACATGTAATTTAAACACTTTGAAATTATTTAAAAATTAATTCCATTAAATGTTCTAGGAAATTAATTAAAACTTAGTTCCAATGAATGTGCTATACATCTATATACAAACAAATGATTTGTTCCATTTGACCAAATTAAAATTATATTTTTATATGTCCTAATATAACAAGTACACCAACAAAGGGGAAGATCAAATAATAGTGTTTATGGACATGAAAAAGTTATACAACAGTGTCCTGAGAACAGTATTTTGGAAGAGCTTAGAAAAACTGGGAGTTTAAGGAAATTTGATTGCCGATGTTCAAATGTTGTATAGAGAGTGCCTGAGATGTGTACAGATTGGAAAAGGTAAGGTCATAGTGGTTTGAGACCAAAAGGGGGGTTCAACAAGAAAATGCTATTTTACCACTACTGTTTGTAACCGTCATGGATGCTGTACTAATATACATTAAAATAGATGAGAACTAAGACCTAAATGCCCTGGTATACGCAGATGATGTGGTGATTTGGGGGATACACTGAGGGAGAAATAAAAGAATGACGGAATAAGTGGGTCTCCAACTTCAAATGTATAAGATGAATGTGAGTAAAGTAAACTCTAAATGCTGCATATGTCTGGAAGAAAAACTTGAAAGTATCTATGAGTTCAAATACCTGGGTGGTGTGATCTCCTTTAAGGGTGTAAGGCCCAAAAATTAATTATATATATTTATTAGTAGGTCTTCTTAAACCAAACTTGGATCAGTGTATTAAATATAGATTAAATGTATATTTTAAGCACAGTGTTTACTCAAAGTTTGAAATTTTGGCATCTAATGCAACAATTTTTAGAAAAACCAAATGATGCAAAGATTTTATATTTGGAATGTTAGAAGTACTTGAAGAGGTTTATTAAGAGAAATAAATATATTTTCAATTAACCTTCAATTAATTGCATAAAAAACTGCCAAATAAATGCAATATTCAATAATTATTTTGTATACTTAAACGTGTGTAATAAATAGGGGAAGTAAATCAATTAGTGCCGACTTCTTTTAACTTTATAATGGTACTTCATTCACATTAATATTCAATCTGAAACTCATGAAAATTGATATGAGCTGAGGTGGTACATATTTTGCCCCAGATTTTGAAAATATATCTGATGCAACCCCGCAATAGCCGAAACAGAACGGCCTGGTTAGAGTAGAGCAGACAACTCATCCCTTCTCACTCCAAGTCACTAGCTGTCTGTCCTTGAAACC